>OMLP01013067.1:33543-52285 GCA_900302685.1 Spondyliosoma cantharus | reverse complement strand
ACCCCACGCTGTCGCTCACCTTGTACATCAAATGCCGCTTTAGAAATGGATGTCAATCACCGGCCTTTTGATGTCATTTACGGATACTCAGGCAGGTCATAGCATAAAAGTCTCTGCTGTGAGGCCCACAAGGAGACCCAGTCAGCCTTTAAAAGGAATATGACATGCACCCCATAAGACTTGGTGCCTTCATTCTAATTCTGTTAGTCACATTGAGTGTTTCTGGCAGTTTGGGGAGGGGAGAAAAAAAAAAGAAATCTAATTCTGTCGTGCTCCGAAAGAGTTCGTGCTCATCGTCATCTGTAGTTCCTTATTTAGAGGAGCACTCATTTGAATTTAGAGTTAACGAAAACCAGCTAAACCCAAAGTGCTCTCTCGGGTTCACAGCTGAAAAGAAAATTGCATAATAATCATCTTCTGATTTATTTCACACACAGTATAGAGGATCCTACAGGATGAGGATCTACAACAGGCCCGACATGATGGGACACACCATGGAGTTCATGGACGACTGCCCCAACGTGTTCGACCGTTTCCACTTCCGTGACATTTACTCCTGCAATATCATGGAGGGCTTCTGGATCTTCTACGAGCACCCCAACTACAGGGGACGCCAGTATTTCCTGCGCCCCGGAGAGTACAGGGCCTGTGGTGACTGGGGCTGCCACAACCCCATGGTGGGCTCATTCAGGAGGATGAGGACTGTCATGTAAACTGTGCAACCCAAATAAACATTAAAGACTGAATTTCTAAATAACAGTGTCCTTTGTGAGCTTATTTGAGCAAATCCCTGCATCTGAAGTACAGAAACACAGCAGCACATTTGCTTCCTGCTCAGCGTCCACCTTCAAGCCATCAAAGCCTGCTGCTTCTTGATGATCTTTGTCGCCGTCAAATAATACCCATCAATGCCTCTTCTCTTTGCTTGCTCTTTGCCCTGACTGTCCTCACAGTCTGCATGTAGGTTTCTGGCATTCACGCCTATAAAGGCAGATGTTGCAACTCTTATTGTCACCCTTTGAGAAAGTGCAGTTGGTACGGTATTTTCCGTAGACAGACAGAGCTTTGACAGAGACAAAGAGGGCCGCCGCAGCAGCCCACCAGTCCTATAGTGTTCTGCAGTCTATAGAGCGTACTGTGCTGACACGGCAAAGCTTTGTTTCACATTTGCAAAGCCCTGATCCCAGCAGGGTCTATAAAGAGGTCTGGTACAGCTCGACATCTGGTCTAGTCTGATTTTAACACAGTTACAATGGGCAAGGTAAGTGTGCAATTTCAAATCTATACGGAAAAAGCCATTCAGTCTTCTGATGTGTGGTTTAGGGATATTCTGCATCTAAGTGGTAAATAACTGCTAAATGCTACTAATAATTTAATTTTGTCTTATAAAATGCTCAAGACCCTGACTGAGTGATGGGCAGTGGATACAGTAATAGTCAGCTACAAAATAATAGAAAGTTATACTAAATAAATGATGCCTCTGTCTCCTACTGAGGACACTAAATTTAGAGTTTTTAAACTGAGCTTTAAGTCTTAATTCCTGAGAAAATAGGATTTCTTTCGCTTCATTAAAACATACCACATGCTAAGATGTACTTTATTCAACTTTGCTTCCGGCACATCATTTGGGACATTTTTTTTCCATTCTCCCTGAAGATGATCTATCTATCTAAAATCCCTCACTTACTATTATTCTCAGCAAGAAGTTTGTTGGATAGAGCTAACTTGAAAACCTGGCTCAGAATACCAAATGGTACGGTTACTCAAAGCATTCAAACTAAAAGTAAGAAGTTATTATTGTTTAAGATGGAGACGTTACGGAGAAATGCCAATACAAATAAGAGTAGAATCAAAATGTGTTATTTGCTTTTGGTTTTCAAAATAATGGTTAATGAAGCTATTTTTAAAGGTCCAATTTGTAAGAAAGTTGACTTTTGAGTCTCAGTCCCAACTCGTCAAATAATGATGTTTTGGGATTGTAGGTCCGGTCCGCTGACATTGCAAACGTCAGTATTTGATGAGGTTGGCATTCTTTCAAAATGATACCTTTGAGGGTTACAAATTTAAATGACTTTCTATTTTTAAACGTAACTTTTGTGTCTGCATGAGCCTGTTCAGTCACTATTCAACACATAGACTGTTGACTTTGTTTATACTGTTGATACTTACTGTTTTATGTGTGACGACTGAATAAAAACTACTAAGACTCTTACATATGAAGTGCGTGCTTTTGGTGATTATGTCCACCCGTCCATCCATGGGTTGCAGATAATCTTCTACGAAGACAGAAACTTCCAGGGCCGTCACTATGAGTGCAGTAGTGACTGCCCCGAGATGCAGAGCCACTTCAGCCGCTGCAACTCGATAAGAGTGGACAGCGGCTGTTGGGTTGCCTACGAGAAGCCCAACTATGGTGGCTACCAGTACATGCTGAACAAGGGCGAGTACCCCGACTACCAACGCTGGGCGGGCTTCAATGACTGTATCCGCTCCTGCCGTATGGTGCCACCTGTGAGTTTTAATTGATGCACCACCCTGTTTGCAGAAATGTTCTCACTAAAGGTTTCTGTTGCGGTGCCAGTTGAGGATCGTTTAGTTCTCGAGCCTAGTCCTACTGTTTTCCCCACCAGGTGCCAGTACCTGTGGCTATTTTAAAACATCTTTGTATAATGAGTCCATTAATTCATGACAAATTGCTTCACTGTAATTCTACTCTACTGTGGTTGAAAGAAATGTTTTCTATAAATCTTTCTCATGATTTCTTCCCCCAGTATAACGGGAACTACAGGATGAAGATCTTTGAGCGATCTGACTTCGCCGGCCAGAATATGGAGCTAATGGACGACTGCCCGGATCTGAATGAGCGTTTCCACACCCGTGACATCTCCTCCGCCAACGTCATGGAGGGCTACTGGATTCTGCACGAACACCCCCATTACAGGGGACGCCAATACTTCCTGCGTCCCGGAGAGTACAGGAGGCACAGCGAGTGGGGAAGCACCAGCCCCACCTTCGGCTCTCTGAGACGTGTCACCGAGCTCAACTGATTCCCGGCTTCTTTTTTATTTTACCCTTATTGAGCCTCACTGTTAAGCTTCCACCCTCTTGTTCCCTTTAACGGCAACACTGTTTCAGTGTGGTCTCAACACTGTGGTGTCCAAACCTGAAATCATGCATTTTAATGATGGGGGTTTTGGTGCGTCTGATGTTGGGTTCTAGTTTTGTTGGGCTGCTTTGCATTGTTGAGTGAAGCTCCTCTCCAACTCAGTGCTCAAGCAATGCTCACAGTTAATAGTGATGATCTTTTTTGCTTTGGTTGTCCCAAAGCAAAATGGTGTGCCTCGCCGGTCCCAAACCTCCTGTCCTACTGGAATCACAATAAACGAAAACTTGATGAAAGTCAACTAAAGCGAGCCTTTGTTAATTTTCTATTGACTACTACAGCTGTCACTACAAAAAGATCAGGGGGATATGGCTTTTCATAAATCTGAGGAATATTTTTCGCTTTAGTATGGTAATTGAACTTTAGATTCGTCAGGCCACAGAGTTAGATGTAGAAGTGTAACCACTGAGGTCCTAGCAAGACCAAGAGTTTCTACAGTTTGCCGTGATATTGTCATTCCACATACACAAAGAAAAATTATCAAGGAAACAGAAGCTTATTCTTTGAAGTTCAATATTAAAGACCAAAAAAAAGAGGGGGTATCTGAGGATGAGCATGTCGGAGTCTTTATGAGATCACATGGTGCAGAGTAAGCGCGTTGGGTCCATGAAAGATGCCCATATTAGATCCACATCACAGGGCCAGTGCCAACTCAAAGAGTTGGAGTCAAAGTGGCCTGGTATTAGCCCCGAGCATCAAGCTCTCTCAGAACAAAAAACAAAATCCAGTCCACATCCCTGCTCATGCATTTTTCATCAGCCCAAGATACTGAACCCTTTCAGAAATAAATATCAATTATTGAAATTGTTAATTAGACACTGCGTAATTGGCAAAGATACACATGAATAAATAACTTTGACCATTAATTATTGATTCAAAAAAATTTGAAGCCCAGCAGGGAGTGCATTTGAGAGTCTCTTAAGATCAAGCACAACAAGAAATATGAGTTTTGGCCTTGAGTAATGTCCAATTACAGAACTGTCAGCTTTGCTGTACAAGTCCAGTGATTTGCCCTCATCATCCTTTTTTATATCTGCGGACGACAATACCCAGCAGACAACACAACATCAACAGGGTGCAACATGGGATCTGATCAGCTGGGGTCTGCAGGGCAATGTCAGATAAGAGATGAGAGGAAATCTACAGGCTGGCAGGCCTCAGCTATAACTGGAAGTTAATTTGAGGTCATGAAGGGGCAGCAGCTTCAAACATTATCCGAATTCAGGACGCAATCACTTTAGACTCACACAGAACTACGGAAAACAAGTCTGTGGTCATTGGTGTTTAAAGTTAATGGTTAAAACCTTGGAAACTTCACATAAAGAGAAAAATAACCTGAAAACTCTGCAAACAGCCTCGCTTAAATATTCAGTACAGTTATACAAAATCTACTGGGTTCTAGTGTATCTTTTAGTTATGAGCTCTGCTCTTAGTTCAGTTAGTTTTCTGGATACCTCAGTGGAGGACAGAACGGGGTGATGAAAAACTGCATGGCAATCTAAACTATAGGAATAAACGTTGCTGGGTTCACAAGCTTAGCATTTTTAAGACGAACTTTAATTCGTTTGGATAGTCAGGAGAAATTTCATGAACGTAGCATCTTCTGTCAATTCAAACACTGAGCATGAGACAGTAGGGAATGATTTTGCAGGGAATTTTTGTGAATCTTATATAGAATCTGATATACTGGGGCTGCAGTTCATTCCAAATGTACCATTATTTACATGCAAAATCAAATTTGACTCAGTAACCTGCCAAAAGAGACACTCCTCTTATTACATCTTAAAGGTGCATTATATAAGAATAGGCCCAAATTATACAAACAAGCAGCATATCACCAGAGTAACTGCTTAATACTTAAACTGAAGCTGCCATTTGCTAGTTAGCTCAGTTAGCCTTGCAGCTAGCAGTATACGGAGTGGTAGCTTGGAACAGGTGGAAAGTGTTGGTGTTTATACTGCTAGCACAGGAGCTTTGAACTGGTATAGGAAACGGCTAGCTGGTTAGCATACAGTACTTCCCTCAGTATATACCTCAGTCTTTGGGTTTTGGGCTCCAAGATGTTTTTGTCAGTTTAAAGAAGTGTTTAAATTTAATGAATCTATTGATCATTAGAATAATCAGCAGATTCAGGCATAATAATAAAAATAATCTTTAGTTGCGGCCATAAAATACAACAGCTAAGTATAACACACATGCACCTGAGCAGCTGCTGCAAACAACTTTGATGGACGTGATATTGTAAAATACAATTGTGTGCATCAAACAGGCAATACTCAATGTCCCTGGATTGTTCAGTCTCTACCTCCAGTCATTTAGATGATATTTTTCAATCGCTTCACACATAAAAAGGACAAAAGAGTGGGATCCGAGTTTTGTCTCCCGCTTCATCTCTGAACCCTTTGGACTTGGTGATGGGAAGCTGATTGAAGGGTAAGTAGTGCGTTTTGGAGAATGAATTCTTTAGATGCTGGGAAAGAGAAAGAAACAGAGAAACCAAGAACACAAGCCTGTGATTCCATTATTAGTCTCAGTTCTCCTTCTCCCTCTTTTCATTTCTGATGGCTGGATAATTAAACCTCTATAGTATTGTCTTCCATCTTCCCTGCCCCACTTCCAGCAATGCGAATTCCCCTATGGGCAACTTTAAAAAGGCCCTTTTTAGACATCTGTTTTTCAGATCAGTGCAGATTTTTTTTCTTCCCACTAATTTGTGTTCTTTGTGAAAGTAGAAACACGAGCGCCAGGACAGAGATGAACATACGTGTAAAAAAAAAAAAAGTCCTTAACAATTCATCTGCAAAATAAAAAATAAAAGAAAGTAAGAAAAATACCCAGAAAAATATTCTTTTTCAACCTTTTTTTTATTCTACATTCTGCTATTAAACAACCCAAACCACTCCTTAAGTGTGCGTTGCAAGACATCAGATAGGAGCTCAGAGGCTGGAACGTTACAGAGCTTAATTTAAAAGCAGTTGCGTTCTCCCCTCCAGCTTGAAGGAGGCAGCTTGTCAATTACTGTTCCTGCTCTGACAGGGGCTCTGGGCGCCACGAGGAACGAGCAGGAAAGCGGCAAAGCATGGAAAAATGAGCACAACTGGTAACAATGATCAAATAAATAAAATACAGTAAATAAAAACGCATGAATACAAGTTGGGAGTGTATGTTAACTTACATCGCTGTAAAACAAAACCGGCGACTTTCTGGGTCTGTTGTAGAAATGTTTATCAGGCTACACATTTTTAATCACGTAATCAAGTTTTAATGCTTGGAATGCAAAGATTTGGTTCAACTTGTGGTGGTTGTCTTGGTCTATAGTCCACATTCAAAATTACCTTCACCAGCACCTTATCTTCACACTAACTGTACATTCAGAAACATACAAAAAAGTAAACATGGAGTTACAGCAAGAAAAGAAAAAAAACCTACCTTACATGAACAGTAAAAGCACTTACAGTACAGTCAGTACGAAACCTTGTTGGAAATCAGTCAATGCAATCAGCTAAGATACAAATTAGGCCTCCAGTTTCATAATTTGTAGTTATAACTTAATTTTCTGAGAGAATAGATGATGATATACTGAATCGAATAAATAAAATATGTTTTAGATAACGATGCAACACTGGGTTTTTAAATTGGCCACATTGGGCAGCTTTACACAATACAATTAGCGACGTAAGCACAGTTTGGTGCTGATGTCTGTCTCACGCACATTGTATGATGAAATTAAATAATGCTCCTGTGTGAATTAGTGTCAGTCTCAACATTTTATCCTGAAATTGCCTCCTCAAGAGAATAAAAAATATACGCACTTCCGTTTCCTTTGTTATAAAACTGTATTTACTTTGTCAAAAGATGGTAATCCTAATTAACTCCCTTCTTGCTCACAGTTCCCCCTCAGTTCATGTAATATTGTGGAGGTATTATGTGCTGTGATCACCACATCATACAGGAGGAAATACATCGATATATATATATATATATTTATCTTAATCTTAGATTTTGGATATGATTATATCATGATATGACATAAGTGTTGTCTTTTCCTGGTTTTAAAGGCTGCATCATAGTAAAGTCATGTCATACCCTGAACTTACCAGACTGCTCTACTTGTTCTAATGTCCTGACCGACTGTGAGATCGGGTTGCATCACGCACATAAGGAGAATCTTCTTCACATATGTTCTCCTTCTCTCTCATCTCAAACCTGCACACACTTCCAAAGATTTGAAAATAATGCCGCATCACACACTACGGGATATTATGAAGAATATCATACAGCACCTCTCTCACATGATCTGAAAAGTAAACAAATGGAGACAACTTGCCGTAGAAATGTTAATACTTTGCAGGGAGAAAAAGCAAAAGCGGAAGAAACGAGTCTGGATAACAAAATTGTCGGGGAGGAGCGACTCGGGGTTAAATCAGTCGATATGGCGATAATTATTATTTTATGAAGAATTGTATTGCGTTAATATTGTGTGAAAGTACCAATAGTCATCCCGACAACATTGAGGTATTTGGTCATAAATATTGTAATATTTGAGTTTGTATCTGTGAAGTGCTTTTAAGGAGATTCATGATCAGTCCAAGTTATTGCGATATTATTTTAAGGCCATATCACCCAGCCCTAGGGCGACTTTCCTTACTTATCTGAAAGTATCTGAACCTGAGGTAGAATTTAAAACATTTGTAAACTCTGAATACAAACAACTTTCCTGTTGTGCTGCTAAAACGGACCTTTGGTGTGCTGAGCGTCTCTCTCCGTGCCATGTGCTTTTAAAATCAGTCATCATCTGCAACAAGACCCCCAGTGACTGTTTCTCCTGGTGGACAATTCAACCATTCTGACCAACGTTAAGGCCAAGCGAGTGTTGTGAACGTCTCTGGTCTAGTTGCTGTCCCTCTGCCCAGCAAGGGTCTGCGTGACAGGAAGGTTTTCATGGAGGTACTTCATGGTACCCTGCTCAGAGAAGTCGGCCGCTGTGTGCCCATCACCTCTCAGGACCCACTTGGTGGTGAGCAGCCCCTCCAGGCCGACAGGGCCCCGGGCGTGGATGCGAGCCGTGCTTATACCTACCTCTGCTCCTAAAGATTAAGACAGAAGACGAAAGACAGCCAGTGGGAATTTTAAACACGTGTTGAAAGTAAGAATTAGCTCTTCTTTAGTCTTTTCGAAATTTAAAATCATGGGTCTTGAAATGATCACACAGGAAAAGAGGCAACAAAAGACATATGATCTGGTGAGAAGGCCACCACATACCCAGTCCAAAGCGGTAGCCATCAGCAAAACGTGAGCTTGCGTTCCAGAAAACGCAGGCGCTGTCTAGCTGCTGCAGGAACTGCTCCGCTGTGTCCTCTGGAAGAGAAAGACAGCTTATTGGTGCTGCTATTTCATGACCTTGTATCCTTGTATCCAAAAGCTTTTCAGGCATTAACATAAAGTATGGGAAGATGACAACTACTGTTGAAATAATGCATGAATGCACTCAATAAGCTCAAAAGCCTGCAAATCTAAGGATTTCATAATATAATTCCGGGCATTCGTTGGTGCCAAGGCAATCCTCTGCAAATGATTTAAAACACAACCACTACTATAAGCTCTGAATGGACAAGTGTACAGTACAGGTCCAAATGTCATCAGGAGAAATCCTTGACTTGCTATACATCATAATTATTATTATTATTATAACTATTATATTATGAAGTCATCAGATCATTTAGATGTAAATTCTTGGCTTATATTGTATTAATAAATAAAATCAGGTTCACATTTTTTTGCACAAGCGTCCAAGGCAGTTTTTCATGACGCCATAGACTCGCCTACCTCCATCTATTGAACATTCCTATTCATCATTCGTATAGATCTATTCTTTTTCTCTCTATTGTGACACCGAGAACTCAGTACATTTAAAATCATTGAGGTACCTTCTGTGGTCACCAGAGGGCAGCAGCACATCCCTCCACTGCAGGTGAGAATCATCCTCAGTGTAAACATGAGAGCTTCACACCATCTCTTGCATTTTTCAAAAGGCGCTCCACATTTTGTTCTGATTTCTAACAGGCACATGTGAAATCTTTAATGCATTTGTATTTCAACCTTTCATGAAGGCTGCACCTCAGTCTTTACATGACGTACAGGATGATTCTTTGCATAGAACGATTGCTTTTGTTGCAGTATATATTTTACAAATGCCATTTTAATTCCACATTTAATTCCCATCAAGATTCATTGACATTAAATATGAATGTGTTGTAAAAACGGCAATATGGCCACAGCCTTTGAGTCAGGAAATACTCCAGACACTGCACAGAATGTTTTCAAACAACCCGAGTTAGAGAAACGCAGTGTGATGGCTCGCTTGAAAGACAAAAATGTGTTTAAAGTTGACCCAAAAGTCTTTTATTCTGTGTTTTAGCATCTGCTCTACATTTTAAATGGGCTCTGTCCCCTGCATTGGAGTCGCACAGGGAGACTGTGCACTCATCCTGACAACAAAGTATCACTGCTCATTAGTCACTGTGGCAGGAGGTGAGATGGACGTGGGAAGGGTGTCAAGAGAGTGAGAAGGAGAGCTTGATACGAATATGAGTCACTTACATGAGGCATGAACTGACCAAGGCTGACCACGGTGAGGTAAGACATGACCAAAGTAACGGGAGACTGCATCTTTTTATGACATGAATCTTTTTGACATTTAAAAAAAAAAAGAATAGCGCGTATGCATTTTATCCACGTACCATTTTCTGTGACGATCACGTCCGTGTGGGAGCTGCCATACTTGTGAATATGTTCCACAGCCTCTTCCATGCTGTCCACCACCTCCATGCAGCACTCCAGGTCACCGTACTCTGTCCGCAGGGACTTCGCCTCTGATGGGCTGAATGTCAGGTAGGAGGCGAACCGAGGGCCAGCATGAATCCTCACCTAACGACACCACAGCATGGGGAAAAAGGTCATTTTAATGCAGATTTTTCTGCAGGAGGCCTTATTTAAATACAGTGGGAAGCTTTTATAACGAGCACGTCTGTCCACATCATACTGATCACTGTAAGTGGATGATTATTATGATTGATTTGTTTTTTCTTTTTTGTTATTTCGCATGCAGATTACACGCTTTTTACTACATGACAAGAAATAAAAACGGACCCCTTCTGCTTTTACACATTTTTTTATCATATGTTTTAAAATACAGTTCAGCTGTTTCAAATACTTTTTCAGCTTAATGAACAAATAAAATTATCATGCGACTGCTCAGTCAGTCCACTTGACAAAGGCAGCTTCAACCACAGATGCCTTCCCCCCTTCATTCCTTGTTTGTCTCTGTCACTAGCAGCAAGGATTGTTTCTCATTGTTAGTTTAGTAACAAATTGCAACCACATTTCTTGATGAGTTATTGTACTGATGGAAATAAGGAGTAATACGTTTGTATTTGGTGCTTTACCTTCTCTGTACGCAGCATGTCAATGATCTGGTCAAACAGTGGGGTCCTGAGGATGTCCCTGTGGATCAGTAGGGTCTCCATGGCATTACATGCAGCTGGGTAGTCACACTTTGAGTCTCTGACTGGAACGGGAAAATATCAGTCGATTAATGACATATTTGTACTCGTCATGTATATTTCCTTACACTACAAATGTACGTCTACAGCCTATGTAAGAAGGGAGATTTATACATGCTGACCAATTTTGATGACTTTGTCAACGCTGGCTTCTGTATCGACGTAGACGTGGCAGATTCCTTCGCTGTGTCCAAGCACTGGGATGCCCTTAGCCGCCCGCTGAATGTCCCGCACCAGCTGGGATGAACCTCGAGGGATGATCAAGTCAATCATCTTGTCCAGTCGACACAGATCCCCCACCTCCTCACGAGTGCTCACCTTGTGGAATAAAGGCGGTTTGTCAAACAGTAATACGGACAGAAAAATTATGTTTTTCCCAGACGGAGTTAGCCAGCTATGAAATGTGCAATATAAATAGTTTGTATTGCTTTATATTTGCTTTCTGTTACCAGCTGCACTGCCTCTTTGACTCCATGCATGGACAGGGCTTCCTGGGTGAGCTGGTGGAGGACACGGTTGGTGTTGGCTGCCTCCTTGCCTCCTTTCAGCAGGAGAGCGTTGCCACTGGCTATAGCCAATGCTGACACCTGGAGGAAAACAGAGTGTTTGTGAACATTCTCCTTTTATTTCCAGAAAGACTAGAGAATCAAGAAAAATTATTTGGAATATACAAAAGTGTTTGAATTTGCCAATACCTGTGGCAGGCAGTCAGGTCGAGCCTCAAAGATGACCAGAAGAACTCCAATGGGCACAGTGATCTGCTCCAGCTCCAGGTTGTGAGCCACCCTGGTCCTTTGCAGCACACGACCCACACTGTCCTGGGCGGCCACAGCGATCTGCCGCAGACCTATGGCCAAGCTGTTGAGTTTGGCCGGTGACAAGCTCAGACGCTTTAACATGGCTGGAGGCAAATGGCCTATAGAGTGGAGGGAGAGCAAGGTTACACCTGGGTATCAGGTGCTATGGGATCAGAACTCTTTAACTGAGGCAATCCATGGAAAGTGATTGTGTCGCCCCCTGGTGGAGAGATATTAATTAAACTGTCTATTTGGTGATTTTTACAAAAACAGTAGTTTATGTTGCAATATTAAGACAACTGGATTTGATTTTTCCTGTCAGACAACAATATATGATAAACATCTGTTTATGGATATGTGAGATCACATTTCTCTCAAAGGAGCAAAAGCAGCAGAATATATACATGTCCATACTGTCCTCCACCAGAACAAAAGCACATTTTATACTCATAAACCTTAAAACACTGCTGCAAACTTGGCTGGGTTCAGAGCTTCCTTCTCTCTGAACAAACTGACTCAATGTGGTGCTCAGTGAGACAGAGAAAAAGATGAAGAACTACTTTATCAATCTCCTTGGAGAAATTACCTGCATTCGCAGCCTGGTCCATGTCTATCTTGTTGGCAGCCAGAATCTCCTCCTTCCTCTCAGTCAACAGCTCTGCTAGATAGCAGATGATCTCGCTCCTCTGACAACACAGTGAGCCAAACACAGCAAGGATGAGCACATGCATCATCTACCCACAAGGAGTCAGTGTTTCTCTGTATCTGATAAAGGAGCGCTTACGACTAAGCTTTTTAAATTAAGCGTTTATAACATGTGTTCATATAATCTTAATGATACATTGATATCTTTTAAAACAACTAATGATGTAACTATATGCCACCTGGTCTGGGTGAAGAGAGGCCAGCGTTCTTCCAGTGTTACGAGCCATTTCTGTCTGCTGCTCCACAGTGGGGCCTGGTGAAGGGACAAGACAGACAGTCTAACTTAATGAAGGTTACAAGGTTACATTTTTGTTAATTTCTTTTTACAGAGGCGTTAACAATGATCTTGGAGGCTGTGGTTTGTGGTGCTGTTGAACATCTCAACAGCACCACAAACTACAGCCCGCAGAATGACACACAAGTTAATAAACATCTCTTTTAAACAGCTTCAGGTACAACTGAACATCATAACCTCCTCACGGTGGGTTTTACTGCAAGACTTTTGTATCAAAATGGGTTCATTTTAGCTCGATGTAACTATTAAACTGGCAAATGTGCGTGTAAAACAACAGAAGCTGCAACAACACAAATGTTAAAAGACGTTGAGAGAGAGAGGGCATGTGGCTCAGGTGAACTCACCGGCAGGTTTGATCTCAGAGAAGAAGGTTCCCACCTTCTTGCCCTCCACAATGTCAGTGATGACATGACCTGTTACTTTGGGGTGGGTGCCATTTGCAATAACCACAGAGGTGCCACCTTGCAGGGCCCAGAGGGCAGCCTTGACCTGCGGAAAAGAAAGAGACAAAAAACTCAATTTCTCAACTCTCAACTCAACTCAAGTATCTACTTGCCATATTTTTAAATGTGAACGTAACAAAACAGCCAAAGTATAGGTAACGTGTGCTAGCATGAGAAGTTTTTAACATACTTTAGCCTCCATGCCTCCAATCCCAACTCTGGACTTGGTGCCATAGGTGATGGACTGCTGGTCTCCAGGGTAGAAGATGTCAATGAACTTGGCGTCGTCTGTGCCAGGAGGGCTGTCGTACAGTCCTGAGAAAGCAACAAATTCTTACACAACTCACTTGCTCATACATAGGTCTAAAATAAACTATGCAACATGACACACAAGCCTAAAACTTTTGCAGCATATACCGTGACCTAGTACCTGTCAATTAACAGTCAAATAAATAAATAAAATGATAATAAAGTAATTGGAAAAAGAAATGATTCTAGGTCAGTCTTCTAAATCCGCTCAATCGGACACAGTTTGGTGCACGCAAACGCCTAGTGACGACCTCCTCAGCATCAGTTTCAAACATGGGGGCAGAAGGTCTGTGTTTGTCTCCCTCATATGACTCCGTTGACCCTGAGACAAGTGTTTTTTTTCTCCAGTGAAGCACTCAGACAGATGGTGTTGTTATCTAACAGCTGACCCAGACTGTTGTTGTGGTAACGCACATACCTTCCACGTCAGACAGCGCGATGAGCAGGTCAGCCTTCATCTCTACGGCTAGCCGCGCCGCCAGACTGTCGTTATCCTTAATGCTGATCACCTACGGACCCAGAAAAGTTGCTGAGGTAAGCAAAGAGGACAGCCATCTGCCATTTACTCATCATGGCCTTTTCTAAAAGGCTAGAGGAAAGCAGATAAATAGTAACAGATACCTAAACACTTGCGTCCTATTACTTAACTGTACCTCAGGATGCACGACCATCTGGGGAAATCTTAGGGAACCATTAAATTATCAACAATTTATCAACTACATACTTTAGACAAACAACCACCTTATTTTTGTTTCATTTTCAACATATCTACATCCAGCCCTAGTCTGCACTGATATTCTTTACATTCACTATACATTCAAAGCTTCTATTTGAGGTTTTCAAATATCTGTCATCATATTTATCACCCTAAGAAACATTAAAAAGCCTCAAACAAAATTCTCAATTTGAATAAAGTGATTCATTAGATTAATAGAGCCGCAAGAAAATGCAAATACAGTACATTATTAGATGTTTTTTCTGCTATCAATACACTACTCAAAATTATAAGAATATTGGGATATTTTAGTGTTTAATTGCTAATTTTGCGACATTTGTTTTTGTGAAGTGCGACACATTTCGTTTGCCTTTTATTGCATATCCATGCACATGCATATATGCACCTATATCCCAATGTCCATAGCTGATTTTGAGCGGTGTAAGAAGAAAAAGAAGGAGAAGAAGGAAAAGAAGAAAACAGGTTTAAACAGAATAAATAAATATGAGAGAGAGAAAAAGAAAACACAGTGTATTTTGATGTAGAATTTGAAACATTATGAATTAAACACTACTATTTGGTACAAAAGTATAGACAGCGCGTAAGATGAGCGTGAGTTGACTAGGCACAAAATAAATGCTAAAAACATTTAAATGAGTGACAGGAGTGAGTGCAAAGTGAGGTGGAATTATCTTCAGGACAACCATGTTAGTTATTTCTGCAGGAGAACAGGCAGAGGAGGCGTCTACCTACAGATGTTAGTCCAGACCCATTCCGACAGCACCTCCGCCCCAGAGACTGCATGCACATGACTTAATGGTTGAGGGCAGAGCCGATCAGGTCAGGCAAGGATGGCAGAGGTGTTTCAGCACGTGTTTGTTTATGGGTGATAGAAAATACTGCAACTAATGACCAGTGAATGTGGACACTATATAAACAAACTCTCGACCGACTTCTTCAGCACCCCCTGCTGCCATCGCCACCATCACCACCAGCGTCACCCCCCATGATTTCTGTACCCACATTTACCCCCTGCAGGTCACTGTTGGGCTCCGGCGGTGGAACCACGGCGTCATTGGTGTTGATGATGGGCACGATGTTCATGCGCAGCAGCTCCTGCAGCGTGCTGTTCAGGTTCTGCCTCTTTTCGTCATCATGGAAATCCAGATTGGTCACCAGGACCTGACAGCAGGAGAGAGCAGAGAGTTAAGAGAGTGAGAGAGTAAGATTAATATGTGTTACTCATGATACATATGCTTGTTTAGCATTTCAAAGTGATTATTTTGTTAGGAAATTTGTAAGTACCTGTGCAGTGCAAGTGCTGTATTGGGTGAACATGGCCTCATACAGGGCCATCAGGCCACTCTGTCCAGCCGCAGCACAGGCCCGGGCCTCCAGCACCGGCAACGACTGCAACACAAATACAGAAGATGTCTGGTTATACTAAACCAGAGTATATTGTCCGGCTTATTTCATTTATGCTAACTATATCATAGCACGATCTGTTCGATAGCAATCTCTAACAATTAGCATTACTATTAAAGCTGCAACTATTAGTTGATTAGTCTTCAATCGAAAGAAAAATACATAACTGACTATTGTCATGCAAAAAATGTGAAACATTTGCTGGATCCAGCTTCTTAAATGTAAGCATTTTCTGCTTTGGTTGAACAAAAGAAGCTCTGGGAAAAAGTAGATGAGCTTTTTTCACAATTGTTTTAGAATTCATAGACGAATAATTGTTAGATTAAATCTATAATGAAATGATCATTAGTTAAAGCCCTAACTGCTTTCATGTATGTATTTATTTATTGTTTAAATATTTGATAATATTTGATTTCCATGTTTTCGTGAGTGAGGGGGACTCCCTTCAAAATGTTTGTTTACTTCTCAAGAAATGTGTCCTCAAATTAAATCTGAACAATTGTTACAATCTAAAAGCTGGATTGTTTGGTGATGTTTAATAGCAGCATGCACATTTGCAGTGAAACTTACAGTATGCTTCGTCAAAATATGTCTGACAAAGATAAGAAAACATCTCGACCTGCAGAGCAATCAATACAATGGCACCATAGCATAAACATTACTTATTATTGATCAGCACCAATTTCAGATCAGTATCATCAGCACATTAAGCCTCAGACAGGCCGTATATATTTATTTATTTATTTAATATTTATATATCATACTGGACAGTTGTCACAGGTTCATGCAAACAAAAAACATTCCGTGTTAAATTTCTTCTTTCTCTGACTCTGTGTTGATTCAAACCTCAACATTCCTGCACGTTTTTCTTACCATGTCTTTGAGCTGGTTGTGTCCTGAGTGCAGCGCCTGTCGGACACTCTGGGACAGCAGGATCTCATGTCTTAATCTTTGCTTGCCAAACGCCACCGCTCCACTGGTGACAATCATCATCTCCCTGCCCTGATTCTGCAGCATGGCCACCTGGATGGCAAAACACCCAATTAGGACTCAAACACACAGCTGGACCCACAGATTTTGTTTTTTGTTCAGACAGAAAGGTTGGTTCAGCCATAATTATATTTAAAAAAAAGATATTTTCCTTCATGTCCCCGGTGGTAACTAGCCATAATGTTTTTTTATTCAATTGCCGATGTTTTCGGTTATCACTCCCTGAGATTTTTGCTTCCATCCCAATACAGTGGGGTGAATCCAATTACGCTTGTGGTGCTCAAAGCAAGAAACGTTACATTTCAGAATTCAGTGCAACGTGTCTTTTTTCCGATTGACACACGGTTTTCATTAGAGCTATTTTCTACCAAAGAAACCATCCCTATGAAAACTGTTCAGAGCATGTTTGATTACTAGCACTGAAGCATTATTAAGAATAACAAGGACATTGTTGTCTGGAGAAAGATGTTCTGTTGAACATTCCATGATTAAATAACAGAACAGAAGTCACTTTACAGACTGTACTGATGTGGAAAGATATCCAAAATCCAAAACAATCTTCATGGCCAAAATGGGGGCAAAGAAAAGTGGCAAAGGTTTCAGAAAAGTAAATCTGAACATGTAAAAACAAATTAAATGAGACAGAACGATAAAAAGTATTGGACAACAGGGGAAAAGACTCACTGACGGGTTTATATATATATCACAGAATTTGAAGCAGTTATTGTGAAAACTTCTATATCCTGCTGATTTTATTCCCTTTTTTTATTTTATTTTTTTTTTTTACTGGACCCAGAAGTTGTTTTATTCTTCATGAAAGTAGAGCATGTGTGCTGGTATTTGGCCTCTCACCTGCTCCACAATGGAGGCCAGCCTCCCCAGAGCCAGACCACACTCATCTCCACGGGTGACCACAGCACTGCCAAGCTTCACAACGATCCTCTTGGCCTGACGCAGTTCACTGCGGTGTGCAAAGGAGCTGCCATGGGCTCTCCCCTGGGGAACTGTGTAGAGGAAGAGGATGCTATTTTTACATTACTGGTGACAAATAAAAGCATTTTATCACCTACTTCATTGTTACTCATAAGCAAAAGAACAAGATTATATTATTTATATAGAATATCAGGAAAAACTACACCAGTCATTGTAGAGAAATCCAAAGCAGACCACTCTTTTGTGATTAATTAATCAATAGATCTTGGAGGGCAGACTTTCTAACAACTGTGTCAAACCTTACTATAAAAATAACCTTCGCCTTCACCTATTTGAGACACTAAGATAGGGAATCAATTTCTAATAAATACCTTCTGAAAATGAAAGAAGAAAAGGAAAAGGAAAAGAGAAAAGGCAAGGAAAGGAAAAATCAGGAATGTAATGGTGCAGGTGGCACCTTCAACTGTTTGAACACTACTTTCACAACAAAAACACTAACGAATCAATATACTGGTGCATACATTTCCATGCAGAACACTGCAAACATTGCCTAACTGTGCAAACAAGCATGTTTTGCTGTGTTTTTTTTGTCTCGCTGATTACATGAGCGAGTAAAGTTCTCCACTGCATCCATCTGTAACCAGGGAAACGATAATCACAGCTTTCAAACTGCCACATCAGCAAGGCAAGCAGAAAAGCCTGTGCTGACATAACACATCTCTCTGGAGCAATGAGGCGCATGAGAGCGACGCAGAGACAGGCCGACAGAGGAAAGAGAGAGAGAGGCGGGGGGGGGCCCATGATATCCTGTACAGACCAGAGTAGGTCAGAAAACTCCCTGCAGGCACAACATCTGAGTCAGAGTTCGTACAGTATGTTACAGACGTAGTTGATAAGGTTTAAATTCATGATTACCCGCAGATACTGTGTGGAATATGTTCGTATAATCAGGGACTCTCAAATTTGCGAACTCAAATTAGTTGAATAATCTTTTTTCGACTCATCAATCGCGGAGAAAGTCATTAAAAAAAAAATTAAAATGGCTTGTCTCAAGTGTTTTGCTTTACAGCTATATAACAAAACAGAAAAACAAATGTTTGGTATTTCTGTTTCCTAAATGGCTTCATGAATGAACCATTCATCATCAAAACCATTCATTTTAAGGCTGCAATTAACAATTATCTTGTTATTCTAGGTATGCAACTAATGATTAATTATTGTGTTCAATTAATCTTTTCTTGATTAATCAGTTAATAATTTAGTTACAAAATGTCAAGAGTGTGAATCAACAGTTCAAAAACAAACTCTTATTTTACTATCATAAATAATAAAGAAAAGTAGAAAATTCTTGATTTTAAAGATGGTGGAACCAGCAACTGTTGACATTATACTAATTGTATAACTT
>OMLP01013067.1:8066-24141 GCA_900302685.1 Spondyliosoma cantharus | reverse complement strand
GAGGTTTACACGCTGCCTCAGGACATGAGGGTGGGGGTGGATGATGTCACTGGGGTGTTTTTTGCAAAGGCAAGAAAGGATTAAGTGGGAGTTAAAGGGGATTAATGTTGAAAGTGAATAAGTATCCATCTAGATAAAGATATTATAGATGAAGCCGAGGTAAATACATGGTTTAGCACACAAACCAATCTTGACAGAACTTTTTATTATTTCATTTCGTTATTACTTTTATAATTGGTGACGCAAATAGTAATAATACCCACACACATTAGGTCGCTAAAATGCTAAGACATAAACCCATCAATGAAATATTTTTATTTTCTTCCATCTCGGTGAATGTCTATTCTGAGTACGAGTACATTTGTGACGTCCCCTTGACTTTCCAGAGAGCTCTCAGTGTTAGAAATGTAATCACACATTGCCTCCCGCAGTTCAAACACAGCAACTACAGCACCAAGAATGTCATGCTTCAATTTCTGTCTGCAGCATATCGTATGATAACCCAACATCTTGCTTTTCAATCTGTTTATAGACAGTATATTTTGATATATACTATATACTTCTGTTCAATTAACTGTTGTTCAATTAAAAAAGTTGATGTAAGTTGTGATAATGTTAATAAAGAATCAACTCTAAAAGATTGATTATATCATTTTTATTTTTTTTTTAATCTCAGACTGACAACATTATGTTGATGTAATGTTATTTCTGATATTGAATAAGATGAAGGCGAGGATTTGGACCCAGAGTCGACTCAAGTAACTTGACTGAAATTAAATGACTTGAGATTAAATCTGAACTAGCAAGTTTAAGACTCATGATTTTCACCGCACTTGATACATGATGAGGTTAATGACTTTATTGTGTCCATTTAAAATTTTAAGTGTTTTAGTCGGGCTGTCAATTTTAAAGTAATAGATCTTAAAGTAATAGATTTTATCTTGAGAAGAAATTAAGAAAAAAACAAGCTTTTGTGAAGTTGTTTCTTTATTTATTGCATTTATTTCACTGAATATCAATATTTCTAATATAAATTCAGTTCATTGTAATTATCTTTTAACAGGTTAGATAAATTGGCCAATAATATCATGACAGGTACAGGTAACACTCTAGTATAAATTTGAGTTACGTTTTGACTATCGGAACCATGTGCAACTCAGTGTGTGTGCTGTTTTTCAATTTTATGTCATACTTGTATTCAACTCAGCTCCTGTCCTTTTTTGGCATGAATGTGGGTGTACGTCTACTTCCGCACAGTTAATGTTAATATTTGCATTGGTATCCATTTTCATGTTGTTTTACATGATCATGTTAGAAATGAATCTGAGAGTATGACTGCGTACTAAGAAGTACTAAACACTGGGCGTTAGTACTTGGCCATCTGGAGTTTGTCTTCAAATATCAGCCGTGGACCCCAAAACATATCTTAATTATTGGCCAGACCTTGTTTTGACTTAGTTTATACTGCGGGTCAGATCGCGGTAGATAAATGGAAACATATAATCAAATTTGGTCCTTCTGTGCTTTCTTATTTTCTAATCTTGAAGGATACTAAATGTTTGATAAAACTGCCTCTGGGGACATCCAAAAAGCATAAACATAAATCATTAGAGTGCACAAATGTGTTTAGGTCTTCTTTCATTTGCTGTATTCAAACACATCGGCCTACACTTCGTCACACAAGCATTAACACCAACAGCCTGTTATAATTGTTTTATTAGCAACCGACACAAAACATCATTTATATACAAGGCCTAGAATGAACCTTCATGCTCCTCGGATATATTTCTTGAAAAAATAGGTCTTCTCTCAGTTCTATCGTCTCGCCAACCCAAACAGACCGTATCTGCTAATAGCTGTGTTACAAAAAAAAAACGGCCATAATACCATAGCAGAGAAACTGTCCTGCATTATCATGATTAGTTGGATTAGTCTGATATGATTTAATCTGGTCCGCCGTGGCTGCGCTCAAATCATCTGTAATCATCTGTAATCATCTGTAATCCATCCTCGTTTGATTTCCTTGACCTTGCAGGCAAATGTCTACAAGTGTGAGGAAAGCAAACTGAAAGTAAAACCCCCTATAACAGTGTACTGTATATTCACCATATGGTTGTGTACCATGTAATGTATTATATCATATACTAAAAGGACCACCAATCTCTATAAAACTATAAAATTCTTTACTTGCACAATGTAGTGTGATGTACATCCGTTTTACAAACTGCACGACTATTTACTTCCCATTAACTCAACAGTATTGTTGCATTCACCTACAATATTAGAGATCTGTGTTTTTACAAAACAAAAGTCAGTTACTTCACCTGTCTCAGTTGTATATATTTACAGTATATACCGTTGTTGTATTGTTTTGCCATGCTAGAAAATGCCAAATACCCAAGGAGGGCAGCAGACATGGGTTAATCCAGTCATTTTAAAACTTTAAAATAATAGGAAATTTTCCAATGTCATGTCGCTAGTTACAAAAAAAAAATTCATGTCATTGCAAGTTAACCTGATGAGCTATAAAGTTAATCTCGTTAAATGACTCATTTGTCTCACATGAGAATTTGAGCCACTTGGTTCAATAACATTTAGAAAGTATAAAAGAGCTGCGAGATTAAATGATTTTTATCTTTAATCAAGTTAGCTGGGCGCTAAACGGGAAGTTAGCCGACTTGATCGTCAGGAGTTTTTTGTGCGCATGCTATGGGCCGCACAAGAAAGATCCAGATAATTTTATCGCCGGGAAGTTGAACCATTCCGGCTTCATGCGCCACTGAGCAGCTTTCTTAGGAATGAACGGGGCTCCACCTCCAGAGCTGCATCCAGGTTTTGTATGTAAAGTCCTTGGTAAAGAGCTGTGAAACCTAACTTTAGCTCTAAAACTCAGGCTAACATTGGTGCTATACTGAGCGTCTAGCTAATGCCGCTAATGGTTATCTAAGACACTGAGGTGTTTATCAAAATTATTACGAAATTCTATATACAGAAACAAACTGTAAATACTGTTAACAATGTACAAAGCTAACTTTGACAGGTAAAGTAAAGTGCTGTAGGGATGACGCATTTCTGTAGGCTAGTCCGCAAGTTAGAATCGCCCTGGTTCCGACGTCGAAAAGCCTGTAGGAATACTTCACTGGATTTTGGATTGTTGCAGAAAATAAGCTCTGTGGCAAATGCACATTTATGATACACATTTGTTTTAGGTACTTATCTTCACATATGAACATCACTTTTCTAATTTTCAAAGCGTAAATTAAATCAGTAGAAGTATAAAGCTAATGTAAGGGTAAAAACAGACTACATCGTGGTTGCATGACTGAAATGTCGCCACCACTAAGCATGTTTCTACACAACTACTCGTAACGATTTCTATAAATTCATCAATCTACAAGTTGTAAACTAAAGTTTATCTGTAAAGACGGACTAGCGTCCATGACACCTTCTGTAGTTTCATTTAGCCACTTGTTAGCAAGACATGTCAGTGCTTTTTAATTAAATTGTGGGACATCTATTGATGCATTTTATGTTGCAGAACAAAACATGTAATTATCTCAAACACTATACTTATCTCATGCATTTAACCGAAAACCCCAGTGACTTCGAGATGAGAGAACTGGAAGACGAAAAATGATAAATGAGATCCAGGTTTTAGCACTCATCACTACAGCAGGATGAAAATCTTGAAGTAATATCTGTGTTGGAGGCAAAGATACAATACTGTAAAGTTGATGGGACATAAACAGACATGTTGAAAGTAGAGATTTTCAACCTCATCAGGTCCGTCGAACATTTTAATTCACTTTGACCATCACACTACAGATAAAACTGAATCTTACATGTTTGTAAAATATGCATTAGAAGGTATATAGCTGAGCTGTGTGCATCGTCTGTGCTCTGTGATTGTTATTGAGACGTGTGTTTCAGCACCAGTTTCTCAAAGCAACATGCCCTGTACATCATCTGAATATAGGTGATTTTAAAATTCTTCACACGTGGATATAGTTTTCAGGAAAAACTACCCAAGGAGCAAGTCTCAGAATTCTGTTGAATCCTGTTGAAAAACAAAAAGCAGATTTAGTTGTTTGAGACAATGCCTCAGTTCATAGCACTTCTCACAGTTCTTGTGCAGTGTCCTTGGCTGATGAGAATTAAAAGCCCTGGTTTCCTCGACCGACCCGAGACGTGATCTCCTTCGCAAGTCTCAGGTTAAACTTTTCCTCATACCCTCTCATTAATATTCCGACCTTCCACAACACCCATCTGGTTTGCTCTCTCACTTTTTTCCACATTCAAGTCTTTTGCCGCATGCATGCACACACTCACAGACCAAAATAACACACACTCATACGTACACCCATGCACGCACACGTATGTGCGCTACGCAAGTCTTTTCCTCACAAACGCTCTGTGTCCATCTGAGTTCTCTTCGTTTGTCATTCTCTTTTTCCTTCCTCTCTTTCTTTGGCCTCCTCTCCGTCTCCCTGGTGGCGGCTGATGCTGGACCTTCCTGTCAAACTGTCTGGTGGAGCACACTGATCCCTGAGTGGTTCACTTTCTTCTCTTGGATCTGACGAGAAAGGGATTTCGAAGGGTTTAATCGATGTGCGGTACAAATGCCATGAGAAGATGGAAAAAATGGCATAATCTGAAAGACCTGTCCGACCTACCCATAGCTGATTCTGTCTGCCGGCTCGCCACACGTTCCTCCTCTTCCTCCTCAGAAGAGGGCTCCTCTTTGTCCACAGAAGATATGTCTAGGGAGGCCAGGTGTGCCTGGGCCATCCTCTGAACGGCTGAAAATACATAATTCCAGTCATAATTCCAGTCATTTGAATGTCATTGCAACCAAAACAAACAAAGTGCTGGTTCTTGGCTGGTGCTAGCGCTCGTTCAGAGTTGGTTCAAGCTGCAAACCTTTTAAGAACCGGTTTGCTTTTTCCGTCTGACAGTCGCAAAATTCATTCACTGTGTACATCTCCAATTTCCCAGTATTGCTAGGAACAACTATAGCGAACTGCCTCAACTCTTTTCAGTGTTGCTCCTAGATTTGCAGGCCTACATTGGCATCCAATCATGACTGTTCTTGACAAGTGATAAGCAATTTCAGTTGGTCCTTGGTCACAATAACTCCGCCGCAAGCCTGTGACATAAGTGATTCTTGTTTTCTAGAGGCTTCAATGGCTGCAAAGTAAATGTCTGTGTGGTAAGTGCCAAACAACATTATGAAAAGGATCCCTCCAGAGATAGACCTCTTTGATTCTGTGTAGGAACTTTTTTGTGCAAACCGAAACAACTGTTATGTCACTCTCCTCAAGCCACCAGACTCCATTGACAAAAACAGTAATTTTACCTTGCAGATCATTATAGAACACAGTTCATTCTAATTCGACAGAAACTATATCTCACCAACATCGTCTTGGTTAGTCAGCAATCTCCAACTCTGGTTTGGTTGCAATGAACATTTTCTGGCTACATTCAGCTGTTCCTCACTGCCGGTTCGGATGCCTGACCTCTCGCTCCTCTTTCACAGTGTTTACTAGCTTGTTGAAAACATTCTGAAATCTCCCGAGATGAGGATTTGTTGCAGGAAGACGATGGTGGAAACAAGACTCAGCAAGTTGGAGAGAGGTGCTTGGAATTTACCTTGAGGAACTGCCAAAGTCACGGCTGATTAGCTGATTTTGACAATCTAGATGAGGCAACCGAAACTCACACTTCGAAGTTCCAGAACAAGACTTCTCCTTGAACAAAACTTAAGTTTCTGGTTACAAAAATGATATTCTTCTTTATTAAAAAAAGGTCTATCTCACTAGGAATAGTTGCCAGACACTTACAATCACTACGCCAGCCCGTCAGTGGCAAAAACAAGCACTTTCAGTGGACTTCATTTTGACAGTCGGGGGATTACGTAGCAGTCGTGTCGTAGCTGCCAGCTGAGCTGATCTACTGGACCGATTCCCAAACTTTTGGTAAGCGTGAATCATTTACACACCAAAACGTAAATAGGGACTAGGTTCACAAAAATACCAGAATTCCCCATAAAGGAGTACACTTGTACATCACTGCTGCAAGGAGGGAAACTGGAGGATTATGAAGTCACATTTTTTTGTATTCCAAATAGTCAGACATTTGTTTCATGTGGTATAGATGGTACTTATGTAATAAATGTATGAGCATAGGTTTGTAACGTAAGACCAAAAAACAATGTTGACATTTTAAGCAGATGTAGAACAGATTGTAGGGTCAAATTCACAATTCCCCCGAAAAAAGAAGATGGATAAAATGTATTATAAACATATTCATATCAAATATTAATGTTTCTGTGTGTTGATATTCGTGTGTATCAGAGTCTGTGTGTATGTGTGAGACCATGTTGCAGCTGTGTGCCCATCCTATAATCCAGGATGATCCAGAACAGACCCACAGCTGTCTCCGCTCCTAATCTCACATAATACACACACACACACACACACATGCAGTGAGACACACACACATCTCACTATGGTTTTTGGATAGGCACGTACTCCAAATAAATATAGACCACATGTCCGTCGCCACAACAGAACTGGGTCTCCCAAATTTTGTGTTGTCTCCTAAAACGCAATGTACACGAGAAACACGTTAAAAACAGCGCGTGTACCTTTAAGTGAGGGCGGCTGGTAGGTCGACGTGTGAACCAGTTTGGCTTTCAAGGCTCCATTTTCTCCCAGAACCCACTGCAGAAACAAAAACGTCCAAATCCTGGTTTACAGATAACAGTGTCATATACAGGACACATTATGTTTGTGTTACATCAGTGGAGTTAATAATTATCTATCTAAATCATACATGATGTATACAACCACCTTACCAGTGCTTTTCCTTTGGCGGTTATTATTGGTCACCTGAACCTGTACCCGCTTCCTTGTTCCTTGTTCCTGTTATTTGACCTGTTGCCTGTCCCTCACCTGTTCACCAGTTGTGCCCTGTTTGGACTGTTTGAGTACATTTGCATTGTGTGTGTGTTTGCCTACATTTGCCTACTGAAGTCAGCCAAATAACTGACTTCTTGTTGTGCACCCACCCACCTGCACCCGCGGAATACACTGTTACCTCCCATGCAAATCTGCAACATTTCCCAGAATTGCTTTCTACAACCCACAGACTGCTCTACTACACATATAGTAGAGTTTGATCACAATGTTAGTCAAGAATACAAGAAATTCACGCCCCTTACTATGTGTATTTGTATCTCCACCTCCTCTAAAATCGTCGATATTTGATGCAAATGTTGAGTGAGTCCAGCCTGATTTTTTAAATGGAAGTCCAAAACATTGCAAACAAGCTGATCTACCTTTTGAGGGCCAAGTTCTTCCTCTGGTGATGGAGGGTCTGTCAATCTGAAGAGCGTGGCTGGTGTCGGCCTCCGACGTCGAATCTTGGCAAAGACAGAACAACAGAAATGTCTCGTGTCAAACCAACCACAATATGTGATGCTGATTCTTGGCAAATTGTGTCTGCGGATGATTTTTTTTTTTTTCTTTGACAACAATGCTCTGAGAAAATGCATATTGTCAACACTGAAAAGACTGTTGTCCAGACAAGTCCTGGATGAGGACTGGATCTTGTCATAATGGCAGCTGGATGATTTAAGATTTGCTTGCTATTTTACTGCATGTTCCAAACACTTGGCCATAATCATCTAGGTTTTTTTAACTACTTATGTTTGGGTTTGACTTAAACCCTCTTGCACACACTGCCAATAACCCTCTTTGTCTTCACAGATTGGTTGCAGAGGTCATAAACATTTTACAGAACGATATCCGACAATAATTGCAGCTATTGTTTCGACCGATGTGCGATTCTGGTGCTCTTGTTACATACTCAGGTTGTGAACTGTGGACTCAGAAACAGATATTCTCCCATCTGTATCACTGTCGACGCCTCATGTTTGTGTATTCTGCTGTGTGAAGCACAGTGAGTCATAGAAACCAACAGTTATGCAACTGATATGCAACATACTGAAATACAACTTTTAAATCCGAAATCTGTTTCAGTCCAATACGAGAAGGCAGTTACATAACACCACTTTACAATAAAATGGAACATACAATCAAATGATTTGGTTATTCAGTCTAAATTGCATTGAAACACATTTTGAGTTAATGGTGCTTTATTTGAGCATTTCTATTTCACACCGGAACACAGATGTTGTGCTCGGAGCGTATCGGACAATGGCAAGCTGTTAAACGTAAATTTATTTATTTTATTTATTTGCATTTATTAATCAGAGCGTTCACAATGCACAACAATTCAGCAGGGAGAAGTGTGTCTGCTTCCTTTCATGACCATGGACAGCGTCGCACCAACATACAACACACACACACACACACACACACACACACACACGCACACGCTAAACTAATTGTACTAATTTCAACACTTCACAGCGCAAGCGCCCACGTACTTGTTGGGCTGAGATTGGTTTTATGCCAAAAATATGAAGAGACCAAAAAATATTAAACCGCATGCCAGCATTGTCAGGAAAGAACTCAGTGACCTGTCTGCTCTCGCTCTCTTTTTCTTTTCTTTTTTATGCAACTTAAGCGTTTACGAGTGACTTTAATAGGAAATAGAAGAACAGAAAATCTAACATTAAACATCACACAAAATGTATTAACAGATTTAGATAATGACAAGATAGGTGCCAGTCCCAGTCTGGGATGTGCCAGATCCTGTTTCGGCGGGATCCAGCACAAACACAGCCCATGTCGAGATATTTCAGATGAAATATTGTACTTTTTACTGCACTAAAGCTACATCTACGGACATTTCATAGGCTATGTACCATATGTACATATTCGCATGACATGTCATGTGACCTGACCTGTCATATCCAGAGGTGGAGTGGATGGTGATAAAGTTCCAAGTGAGAAGTCTGCCAAGCCAGTGACAATAAATGGGATACAATTTCCATCCGTGTTCAAGGCAATAATAAATACAGATACTTCTGAGGAGTAGTCCGGACAGCTCCAGCTGTGTTTGGGGCTACTTAAACATGTACTTCAAGCCTAAACATAACCAGATCATGAGCACAAAGTAAAACAGAAAATTTAACCTAACCTCCACATTTCTGTGGTTTGCAGGAAATTACATTGCCAACATTTATCCTGGTTAATTATGTTGGAATTATGTCCAACATAAAGTACTCCAGACACCCTGTAGTGATATAATTCTGAACACTGATTATTTCTGACACATTTTGTGGAAGTTTTATTTTCACCTACTCAAGTCCAAGCGTCACCAACCTTTAAATATTCATAGTGAAATAATAAACAATAATAAAACACTTTATCCTGCATCACAATAACAGAAAGTGTTATGAAATAAACAACAGATTCATCGCTCTTTTTCTCTTTTGTAATGGCGTTATGGCAAAAATACGAGCGGCTGCCAAGCCAATCACAGCGGAGAGTGTAGGCCTGAAGCGTGTGGGTAGCTTCAGCTCTGGAGTAACTCTCACACTGCCTCTCCTTCACTCTGTGTGCTAGGTTCATACATATTCATCATTCAGACTCTACAATCAGACATGGCGGCGTTGTGGGGGAGCAAATTTCAATATGAATTACGAGGCGTCCTATTAGAGGTCAGAAATGTGTCAACATGAAAATATGATTGCCACAGACAGGAGAGGCTTTCACACACACTGACACACACACACACGCACTTCACACGGGAGTAACAGCAGTCAAACAACAGGTGATGCACCTGTCTGAGAGGCTTTTTCAGACAGCGTGACCTTTTCTGAATGTTTTGTTAACACTGGTGCCGGAAGGTCGAGCTACTACAGGGAACATTCATCGCATCCTTGTTGTGCACATCTGAAAATGCCTGTAAACACCTGTGGCAACTCAGTGGAGCAGCACTGCAGGACTGATTTGACTTGTTACTGCTTTGTTTTACATTTCTCAACATGTAGCTCACTGTTAGTTGATTAATTTGCCTGGTTGTGTGAAGAAAATGTGTCACTTTACCACACCAGATTCTTCTTTTTGGATTGTCCGAATTGGACGACATAACTGTATCATATAAGTGCATGTGAGCAGCATGTAATTTACTGGATTGTAGAATTTGGCTACTATTGGTGTTGGGTTTCAATGTTTGCTTCATCGTTTCTTGCTTACGCTTAAAGTGAAGGTTGCCAATGGCTCTCTCAGCAAAGCGTTACATTGGTTTTATGAATGTTTAAACATCTATTGAACCAGTCATTCTGATTTGCAAGAGATATAATACATTTTAATGGATGGCGCCTTTCAAGGCACTCAAGGTCACCTTACATAGAATAAAAGCATAAAATAACAACATCACAGATTAGTATTATTTTTTAATTAATTTACATTTAATATAAATAAAAATGATATTTAACTGACCCCGGCCAATACTGTTTCAATAATTCAGTTTTGCTTGAGATGACAGCACACAAATATTGAATGAGACGTGCCTCTGAGACACAATTTGGAAAGAAATATATATATAATGGAGACTGCTTTACAAAATGTGAGGTAGTTTACAATTGGCCTCTACTCTACGGACCAAATCTGTACAGAAGTGTTCAAACTCTCACCACCCAACTGTCACCATGGTATGATTTAAAAAAACATTTAAACATTTTTTATTAGGAGGTAAGGCACCAATAAAGACTTTGTTGAGACCCAAAAAATGCGCCTTTATGTATCTATATAATACATCGTAGCACAAATCACATGTTTTTTCATGACTGGGTGGTCATGTCATATGACAACCAGAACTGCACTTCCACATAAACTGTTACCACTTCAGCATAGTGCTCCCATAGTAAATCTATAATCCCCCACCTCATTTTTGTGAGGTAGGAGGGACCTTCATGGTTACCTAACATTCAATGCATTAATCCTGATCTGTATGATGAAGGCACTGGGTGGGCACACACTGTCCCAAAGAGCCCTTCAAGCAAAAATCAGCCATCCACTTAACAATTATGAATATGCAGTGGATGCATGAAATCCCTTACTGTGTTCATGAAGCGCTTGTCCTGTCAATAATCCTTTGTCTGAGTTTGATTTGATGCTCAAGGAAAGATAAATGAAACCCAGTATTGCCGTTTGACCTTTTGTATTCAAGGGAACATTTTCTAAAAATAGATGAGAGTTGATTGAAGAGCATCACGTCTGATTTCAATCGTCGACCGGGCAACTTGACAGCAAGTACAATCTCGTTGTGGCATCGTAGGGATGGGATGGGACTGTGGAAACTTGCTCCTCAACATTCTCAACCGGTCACTATATTTCAAAGATTGTATTTTCTGTCAACCTTTACTTCACCAGGCAAGTGCCACTGAGATTTGTTTGCATACAAATCTCCCAAAATTCTGACAGAAATCAATAAATCAGATGCTCTGAGAAGAAAAAAATCTGGTGTCTGTGGCTGCCGCAGACCTCTAATAAGCCCAATCATTTAATTTTGATCTAACAAAATGTTTGGATGGCCTACTGTACCTGCTTGTCTGAGACATGTGGTAGTTGAATATGGTTAGTGATGACCACTGCTAACTCGGTAGCACGAAGCACCCGTCAAGCTAGAGCAGTAAAAGGACTGTGGTATGTTCGATTTTGATTTTGCTTGTTTTTATATGATTGTGGCATCTTACAGAGTTGTTTACTTGTGTATTCATTAGACTACACAAGCTGAGAGAGCTTGGTGAATGCAGCAAACCAGTCGAATATATCTTCCTGCTAGCCCGCGAGAGCTACATGGCAGTGTGTTTTGTCATGTGTTTGACATGGGGAGTGGTTTTGGAAGGAGGCTTTAAGCTCCCTTGAGGGGTATTTGGGGTGGGATTTTTCTCAGTTTAGCTACTGTCAAAATGTGGCTTGCTCTCACTGGTTTTCAACAATCTTGCCAAGACCAGCTTTCATGAATCTCTATTTCAATGGACGAGACGGTCGGGAACATAAAAACACATTTACAGACAGAAAACACAAAAAACAACAGACAAAGAACGTTTTCAAGGAGTGGATCAAAGTCAAAGAAAGAAAGGACAATGGAACATGGACATCCCAAGGAATCTGCCTCTAATTATTTAAATGTTTTATCGTAAGATTATTTCTTTGAGTTTCTGTGCCAAGGGTACAGAACACCCAAAAGCCCCTTTTCCAATTTCCTGCCTGGGTATTTGGGACAGAGAGCTTAAAGAACATACAATAAAGAATACTTTGTGGAACTAATCTGAATGATAGAAGAGTGAAGATTATTTTTACATACATATATATAACAACAATGTACCAACCAGAGCAGAAGGATGTTCTCTCTGGGTGTTGACCATGAGGAGTTCAGAGCTCTTGGCTGCCCTGTAGTGAAAATGTGATTCTTCGCATTAGCTGTCCTTGCCCTCGATTCGGCCTCAGTCTTCCACAGCTAATCTCTTTGGTTTTTAATCAGTCATCTCCTCGGCTGATGATATTTTTTTTTTCTCCTGCCTTTTCTTACATGCCTTCTGTCAGTTATCTTCCTTTCTTATTTCCTCCCTCTTGTCCTTGTCCACTCGACTCCCCCTTCGCTCCCTCCCACACTTTCGTCTTATCTCTCTATACCTGTCTCTCTTTTTCCGTGCCTCCGCCGGCCATTTAAATGCTAATGTTATGTCTGTGTTTTGGAAACGCTATGAACAAAGAATTTGGCCGACCCTCACACACGGAATGATCGGATGAGAACACACACAGGTTTCTGTCGCCGTGAGTGCGGAAAAAAAGAGAGCAGGGTCAGCCTTTTCGATAACCTTGACCAAACCTCACAGGGCTTAATGAGGAGGCTACTAAAGTGACAGTGGCCTCGATGAACAGCAACTTTGCAGTGTCTTGAGCAGCCGTGCTTGGATAAATAATTCATTAACCAAATCCTCAGATTACAGGACAGGTGGCAGGTGACAAGTGCGCTTGTGAAAGCAAAATCTCCAGTCTGGTTTGGAAAAATCACCTACTGTCAAAGTCCTTTGAATGAGAACCAATTCTAAGATGGAGCCGCAACATACTCGGGTCAGTTATTGAGGAGGGTTGCAGCATTCAGATATGTTTCAAGTACAAGGAAAGGGACACTTCGGTCATCTTCACAATGCCAGTGATTCCTTACTGTGCAAAGAAGGTACTGAGCACATTAAACCTTTGGTCGGGGGCGGGACACAGGAACTTAACCAAGGGAGGGAGGAACTTGCCTAAACCTAACCAGGTAGTTTTCATGTCTAAGCCTAACTACATCTGTAGAACAAATGTCTGGTATGTGTTTCGCAATGACACAACAGTCATGTACTTTTGGGGAACAGTGATATGTCATTTTGCGAGACACCGACAATCGATCTTATCAGTCGTTAAGCTTCTGTTTCAAAGTCTATTGTGGAATCATGATATTGTCAATGATAGACGTATCCTACTCTCTTTTATATTTCTTTTTCTTCATCATCTATTTCAAATCATTTTATCCCTATTTTCTACTTGTTTCAGCTGTTATGTTATTATCTGGGTCATGTGATTGCTTCCCATTGGTTGTTTCTACTATGCAGGTGAGGCCACACTCATGTTATTGTGTCGGGGACTGATTAAGACCTAGCCGTTGGAACATGTTGGCGTTTCCTTCCTCATTAGACACATGTTCTTACATTTGGAGTGCCTGGATTGCCGTCGTGTTTCTGAATGACCGAGTGCAGTCGAGTCTCATTCCACATGACAGGCAGTTTTATTAATCTCCAGGGTGGTAGCCTGCATTATGATGGTGAGCTGGAAAATAAGAAAGTGTAAGAAAAAAAGTGGGGGGGTGGGGGTTCTCATGCAGGCTGCCAAAATTCAGGATTATAAAACTTATTTTGCAGCTGAGTGACTGTTAATCCCCTCAGCTGGATTGCTGGTATGTTCAGCACTTAGGAAATTCCTCAAACCCTCCAGATGCAACAGGTGATCCTATAAGCATCCCGTGGTCACTGCAACACCAGGCTCGCTTTGGTGGCTATATGAAGACCTAAGATAAGGCGTATTATGACTTAAGAACCTTGTAAGCTATTGCGTGCTCAACCAGGCAATCCTGCTGCTTTGATTCCATCATATCCATGATGGAAGATTTGCAATAATCTCACTGGGTCCTGAGTGTCTTATAGGGAGGACAGCCTCAGTTGTGAGTATTTACTGGTCGCGATTTATGTTGGAAAGGTTGAATTTTTCTTATTATGGAAATAATGAGCAGCAGCAGTAATGTGAACCTTTCCCAAATTTGTTTCAGAGAAAATATTTAACTTAACGGATCAGTGAGAGTTGATCTGACCCAAATCGTGCGTGGAAGTGTTTCAGAAGTAATGAGCTGGGATCTGACTTGAAATCAGACACATGGGGGGGACGATGGGTTAGTAGGGGTAAAGAAAGTAGCGCAACGCCTTCGAGACTGCAAGCCGGGCTGTAAACAACAGATGTGTGAGAAATATTTGAGCTGGATATTATTGATTTATTCGTGCATTCCAGGGTGAAACAAGCTGTCCGAGCTGATCACCCCGTGAAATCTCATAAAATGCTGGGAAGAGGATTCTGAACATTGCACCTGCTCTGACGGCAGCCTTCCATTAAGACATAATGTATTTTATTTTTTCCCCCCTAAAAGCAGAAGGTATCGATCAACCTAAGCAGCGTTTTGGCTGGGAGGAGTGCATCTAAAAGTTATCTCAGTGTGACCTCGATTGACCTTTATGGGCTGTCAAATGCTGCCCTGCATCCATACTGCACTGGCAAACAATATTCCTGTTCACACTGCACTATTTCACCAACATAATATCTATACCACCAGGTCAGCATCTTTCACCCGCATTCGCTTTTGGAACGGTTCGCCACAAGCTACACACAACGGAGTAAAAGCTTTATTTGTTTTTACATAATGCGCTCGCACACCTTCTTCTAACATATGACTAACAGTGTGACCTTCTATATTTTGATCCGCAGATCTGGTAAGGCTATTACTACTCAGGCACATAATCACACGTTTTAATATTACTAACAGTGCTTTATCCCTCACTTCCTCCTCCTCCTCCTCTTCACACATTTTGAAGGGGGGAGAGATGCCTCATCACTTTTTAAGGGCTCCAAAATACTGAAGCTGCACAGCTCAGCTTAATCCCAGGGCTGCCCACACCCTGCTGCTGCCGCCCTCAGAGAAATACCCGATGTCAAAAAAAAAAAAGCAGAGTTCTGCAAAGTCGTGCTAGACTGGTTATGTAACCGTCTGTCAACCTCGCAGACGAGGCCACAATGGAGGGCAGGTACATAAAAAGTTAAGAGGAAGGCACGTTTCAGATTTTGTGATTCATGCTCCTCCCCCAGTCCTGATTTCATTTATATTAAACCTTACAAAATGCACTTGAATCTCACAGTCTAAAAAAAAGTGATGTTCATGAGATCAGATATTTGATTTTGGGCTCCACAAATGACCCTTGAAACATGTTTTGGTTCATGACCCAAGTTTGACCTCATTCCTCCACACATGCACTGTCATCATCATCATCATCATCATCATCCATGCAGGCTACACACTTTCACTCCCTCACCATCTCCACCTGTCGCGGGTCCAGTTGGGTGGGCACAGGGGAAGGCACGGAGAACTGGATCTTCCTCCTCGCCTCCTTCTCTGCCTCCGTGTCGGGGTCCATGGCATCCAGCCCGTCTCCTCCGCGGCCACAGAGGTGTTAAGTCCAGGTGGGGCCGGCTCCGATCGGACTACCTGACTAAAACTGTGTGACTCTGCGATATAATTCAAGATGATTCAGCTGCTAGTGACCAGCAGCATCCATCTGTCCCACCAGTCCTCCCGAGTTGCGTTTGACATCTGTGCGTTATCCCTCCTCTCTCACGCCTCTTTCTGCCTCCCTCCCTCCCTCTCTCTCTCTCTCTCACACACACACACACTCACAAACACACACACACTGTCCGCTTATGCCTCTCTCTCCCACAGTGACTACACGGACCTGTGCTGTGTGACGGTGATTAGAGAGCGAGAGAGCGAGAGGGAGACGGGGGGGTAAGGGAAA
>OMLP01013066.1:0-30746 GCA_900302685.1 Spondyliosoma cantharus | reverse complement strand
ATTCTTGGCATTATGGCAATTCTTTGTGACATAATAGGGGAAAAATCCAACTGTAGTTGCAGCAAATAAAAGCAGGTCTTATCCTCCTGAGTGCTGGATGTATCCACAGTAAATCTGCGATTACTCACCGGGTGATAGATGTTATAAAAGCTCTTGCAGGTTGGGAAGGTGTAGCTGGGGTCAACGTGTTTGAGTCCGCGTACGGTCAGGAACATCCCGATGGGAGAGCCAAAAGCAAAAAATGTTTGTGGGTGGAAAGCCAGCTGTGGATATTCAATGGACACCTGGATGGAGAGAAGGTAGCAACAAATACACGTGGCATTAAACATGCTAAAACTTTAAGTTTTTGTTCTAAGACTACAGAGCTATTCCAAAAGATGGGAAAAAACCCTACTCTGTTGCACAATGTTGTTGGGAACATTTAAACTCCATTTCACAACATCGAGACAACATTCAGGGAGTATGACAGCAAGTAAGGAGACGACCAGGGAGCACTCATGCAGGACTGAATGAGTACTGACACTGTTGTGTTGTACGACTCAATTGGACAGAGAAAGAAGCTTAAATCACAACACAATGTAGGAAACTCTACTGCTCATAAAAAAGCCACTATATTTCTTTCTTCTTGAGTTTTCCCTGACCGGATTGTATGTAATGAGAAACTCCAGGTATAGTGAGAACAAAGACAGGACAAAGCTTTAGGGCACAGGGACACTGTGTGAGACACACCCGTCCTTTGGCTATACCTCCATTAGTCTGTCCAGGTAAGCAAGAGGAGGAGAGAAACAGGAAGTTGATGCATCAAAGCTTTTATCTACTGGTACTCGCAAGCATACGTTATCATGTCCGTGTCCATGTGTGGTACCTGTCCGATGCCCACGTCAAAGTATTCATAGTCGACAGCACTGGTGATGGACTGAGCACTGTGGAACTGGGGCTGCTGGACTGTCAATCCTAAAGACCGGTTTTCATGTGGATCACTGTTCACTTGAGGTGGAACTTGCAGCCCTGCTGCCAGATGTGCCGCGCCTTTCTTATGATCCTGGTTATATTGAGAAATGTAAAAAATGATTTAAACAATACAACACTTACTTTATATGATTGCTATCAATGGCAATAAAACAGCAAACAATCCACATGTGTTTGTGTTGTGTTTGGATTGTTGTGTGGACAGTGAAGGCACAACAATGCCAAGAATTATTTAATTCACTAATTAGAAGAAACACATCAGCTTTAATGGGTTGTAATGGCCGTATGTTCTGATACCAAGAAGAGCCAGAATAGCTTCAGGCTATGTCTGACCTCTGGAAGACAATTTCTCTTGACGTAGTTCAGGATCTTCTTCCTTGGTCCGAGAGGAATTCCTAAATCTTTGAGATCGCTGTCTTGGCAAAGAGCCTAGAAGAGGAGATCCACACATTTTTAATTATGCATTACACTTTACTTTGTATGTACGTTGCATGTCTGCTGTGTGTGTGTGTGTGTGTTACCAGAGATTCCAGGTCAAGGTTTTCTGCCTGTAGTGTGTCCAGGTATTGCTGCAGGCCCAGGCTGGAGAGAGTCTGCTCCAGTGTGTCGCAGCTCAGGTGTGAGGGCTCATCAGAGGGCGCCTGCAGTGGGGACAGACATGAAAACAGATTTATTTATCTGTATGGAGAGAAATATACAATCTTTTTTATCACTCTACAGGTTTCATCTTTAACTCTGAATGAGACTGTACCTCCTCTCTGGGCTCTGAATCAGTCCTCTGATTAGTTAGCAGGTCAAACAGGATCAGTGAACCTGCAGAATGAGAAACACACATGGAAAGAGTGAGGATTTTGTTTTTTTTAATGACTGTGTGGGAGTCTCCGTGTTTGTGGGTGTCTTACCCAGGCTGTGGCCCACAACTGAAACTGCCCCTTTAAACTCTGGGTGTCTCTGATGGAACAGGGCGTGCAGCCTGTTGATTTCTGAGGCGACTGTGTCCACTATGGTCTGGCAGTAGGTTGGGCTGTTATAGAAAAACAGGTCGAGCAGAGTGTCGTTGGTGAAATGTCTCAGCTTGCTGATGCTGGGTAGAGTAATCCTCTGGATGTCCCTGGAAAAAGAGGAATAAAGGAGAAAATAAAGGGAGGAAAGACAGAGTTGAACATTTTTTTGGCAACCAGTGGAAACACAAGTAGCATTGTGCAACAGAGGAATCTTGTTTTGTCCATCTTTCTCCATACTTACTCGTCCACACCGGTGGCATCCCCGTGTAAAGAGCTGTGCCAGTTGACTGGGAGGAACTCCACTCTGCCTACCTCGCCATCCTGCTGAGCCTGCTTGTAATGAGAAGCCAGGAGGGACAGAGACGCACTCCTGAAGTCATTTACTGGAGAGAGACGAGAAGAAAAGGAGTCACACATGCACGTAAACTTGTACATTTCTACACAGCGTACACACACAAAAACCTACCGCCCTGTATGATGGACCTCAAGCGCAAGTCACATGCAGGACCGATGCCATGGACCATAAAGACAAGGTGGTCCACCTTTTCTGGTTCACCTGGGAACAGACGGACAAATGAGCCAGAAAGCTGTAAGCAACACGTCATGATGGGCTTATATTCTCTTGTATTTCTTACTGGTGCACCTATACGTACCATCAGGTATTTCCACAGAGATGTTGTCCACTCCTCTCTTGACAGTTCGAGGCCTGGTCTGCTCCGAGGGTGAGGACGCCCACTCGTCCTGCAATCCTATTCGCTTATACTGCATAATCAGCTGAGAGAGACGTAAGGAAATGGAAGAGAAGATGCTTAGTAGATGTACGGGGGTGGGTTTGTTGTGTATTTGATTACAGTGTACAAAGAGATGGTTTAACAGCAGGTTTTACTTTGGGATTGTGAAAGATTACAGTCTCTCCAGTGGGGAACTCCAGTTTCCTCTTCCACTCGTCCAAAGTTACTGCGATCATATAGGCCTCCTGAAAAATTGGAAGGGCAGGAATCAAAGACACATATGAAAAGAGAATGTGAGGATAAAGCAAAGTTAGTAAGAGGAGCTGTAGGAATGAGCGGTGTGATGATTCACTGTCAAACTACCTCCAGACTTTGGCTGATGTCCTCAGGATAAGGCATGAACCTGGCGTCTTTGTTTCCTTTATAGAACCAGGTACAGCGGCGGACTTCAGTGGGCGCTTGCTCCCAGTACACAGCGTAGCGCCTCCTTTCCTTGACATGTACGTCATACCGCTCTCCATCCACAGCCACCACCACCACCTCCTCCTCCTTCTTTTCTCCTGCTGCAAGGTAAACAAACACATACACCATCAGATACAAACTGACTCCATGAAGACAATTAAGTATGTTGGTGCTGCGCTTCAGTACTGGCAGTAGAGTTTGTTCCCTGATGTTCTACATATCTGTGTCAAAGCATTGATGCACTGATTCTGGACTTTGGACTTCTGCAGCAGCAGCACCACCACCAGGAGGAGGAGTGCACTCCTCTAGAAAAATATGGGCAAATAATGTAGGCCAAGGAACCGCCATCCTCTCTCACTTTAAAGAGACTTATATTGTCAACGGGAAAGACGCATGGACGGACACGGTGACACAGATGTGCCGTGGGAATTTCAAAATAAAGGCATGGATGCTATTGGATCATTAATCCCTGAATTGTGTGTTTCAATCCGGGTCGATGTATGCATACACCCCTAATGCTTACCAGTGTTGCAGGCGTTTTGCAGTTTGTCAGAGTCCTCTCTGCTGAAGGGAAGCCAGGAGGTGATGTCGTCAGCCCGTCGACAGAAGAACCAGTGAGGCTGCACCTCTTGATAAGGAGCTGGTCCCAAGTCCATGTCAAGCATCTCAGAGGAGGACGTGGAAGAAGGCGAGGCCTCGTCCACCACAGGCGACACCTGGAGAAAAACGATGACACCATGCCGAATCGATGTCACTTCTTCATGTCAGCAACATTGCTCAGAATCAGAATCAGCATTACTGTATTGATCCCAGAGGGGGAAATTGCTTGCGTTACAGCTGCTCCCATTTAAAGTCCCAGAAATATGCAGAAAAATGGAAAACTATGAATAAGAAAGAACAACAAAAACAAGAAATGTACATTTTACATGAATATAACCATATGTACGGTGTAATAAATAGTGCTACCGTTGAAATTTAGGTTATTGCACATTGTTTGTTTTAATTATTGCACAACAGAGAGAAACAAAGCATCCAGAGTCCTCCTATTGACTCAGAGTGTCTGACACTCAGAGCGAGGGGTAGATTAGTGAAGTTAGTAGAAAGCAGATACACACCTGTGTTTTCCTTCCTTGGACGTGTCCACTGTTCATGTCTGTAGCTTGGAGATAAGTAAATGCAGAAGTCTTCCACGAAACTGAAGGCACCAGACACCATCACACAAAGCAAAGGACAGTCAGATAGGAAAGAGTCAGGCCTCTTCTTGGACAGACACACAAAGCCCTGTTTGATTGTTTCCTCCTACACAAGCTGTCTTGTCCCTCTTCTGTCCACAGCTACAGCTCGTAAACAGCCTGCTATCACTCAACATCCCACAGAAACACTGCTGACAGTCAGACTTTACACCCTGCTCCTCCTGTTTCAGGGTGTTGAAGAGAGCAAGCCTGCCACTGCTTGACACAACAACGGAAGTACGTCGGTCGCGCGACAATGACGTCATATTCAAGTGCGCAACAACAAGCGGTAGCCATAACAACCTAAAACGACAGCGACGACTGGGAGACAGACAGACTTTCATTCTGTCCCGGTGAAGCAAGAAGAAGCTCTTCTCCGGTTGACTGGCTCAGTGTTCAGTTGGTTATTGGACGGACATTCACTCCGGAGACACCCAGCGGCGTCTCCTCCTCAGTTTCACCCGGTGTTGGCAGCAGGAGGACGGTTAGCTCACCTCCCGCTGGAGGCTGATTCAGGAACCATCAATAAATGACCCTATTGTTTGTTCGATTTACACAAAAACAATGTTTCGTCATGCTGACTTGATGATATTAATGATTTTTAAAAATATATACGAAACTGGTTTCATGTAGCAAACGTATTCCGATTGATAATGTGTAATGTATTTGTTTGTTTTTCAATAGTTATTATAAATATTCAAGATTTCTTTCCAATAGCTTTCATGTCCTGTGACCAAGTGACTCCAAACCAATGCCGAATTATGTTACTAACTGGGACAAATAAGACACATGTGTTTTTATTAAATTTGACTGCTTATTTTATTTTATATGAATATTTATTATGACAATTCAGATTTTTTTTTTCAACAGCTTCAGTGTCATGTGTCCCATGGCAAATTGTATTATTAAATGGGACAAATAAGAAACACCTCTTTTTAATTAAATTTGATTGCTTTTTCTATTTTATATCAATATATCTTATGAAAATTCAGCAGTAAGGGCAGCCACAGTACTGACTAAAAGTAAAAAGAGTATGTGATTCTGAATGCACCCTGAGAATAGACAGTAAAGTAAAAGACATCTTTGCATTGGTTCAGGATTTTTTTTAAATGACTGAGTAGATGTTATTTTAAGGATTTCGAAAAATTATAGATCTTCAAACATGTCCGAGGAAATCTTCAAACAATATTTCGTGTAATGTGCCATCTAGAGAAACTGGACTACAACATTCATGTCAAGTGAGTGTTTAATTATTTTATTATACACTTTAAAAATATGTACAAAACACTATAAACATTTGTCTTGAAACGGTTAAGTAACACTTCACAACTTCAGAATGAGTTGATCAGAGGGCTGTTTTTTTTTGTTTTTTTTAAACAGAAAGGCAGATGACACACACAAATAATAAGCATGTACATTACATGACACATTCTCATGTTAAAATTAAAAAGGTACATTTTCAAGAGCAGCAGAAATATAGTCACTTTTTACAGACAGACGAGGGGGTTTGCCTGTCTGAGACACGACGTCGTGGCAAATTCACAACCTTTATTGTGAAACTATGACGTCTGCACTTCTGCAGAAAACAGGCGAGTCAGTACGGCTCAAACAAAACACAAATCTAAAAATCATTGTCAGTCCCCTGTAACACATGTGAAGGATAACTCCAGCCATTATGGGCCTGAACAAAATTTCCCTTTACATCAGCTGCTTCTGTCTACATTTCCCTTTATACATCTTGCCCAGTAACAGCTCAACCTCCAAATCCAAAGCAGGTCTTTTTTTTTCTTACACTTTTTAATGAATATAATTACCTTTTAGTTGAATAGGTAACCACAGACTGCCAGCAAAGATGTAATAAAGGAGCTCTGATTAAATATCCAAATTAAGTATCAAAGATACAACTTAACTTTTAGAAATCAAGGTGTTGAAAACACGTCTTGATCTTCTCTAAGGTTGAGTGTCTACTGGTAAGACTGTATTGAACAGCTGTACAAACAAACCTAAGGTATCTCCGCAGGTTTGTCTGAGCGTCGGGGGGAAAAGCATCACCTTGTCCTGTTTGACAGCTAAAAGCTTCCGACAGGCTGCAGCGTGTTAGACGGTGGAACTGACTGTGTATCCTTCAGCAGGCCGGGGTCACTGCATACCAAACCACTGTTCCTGATCGGCCCATTGTGCCGCTTCGCTGTCACTGCCCTCGAGATCTCCATCCTCCCCACTGCCCTCCATGTCGTCGCCGTCCAGCTCCACTGTGGCGTCTGTGGGACTCTCCTCCTTCTCCATTTTCTGCATGCCTTCTAAAGACTTCTGGTCATTGGGATCCAGGCTGAGGAGAGATGAAATAAAAATGCAAAAACTTACAGATAAGCTTGTTCTTTGATTGGCATTCCCACCATAAATCATTGGTGCCTTTTTCCTAAATTTGGCATTAAATACAAAACATTAACATGTTTCTTTCCTTGTAAAACGTGTGACTTTGTCACATCATCGCAGCATTAGAAAACTGAACTGGTTACCTTAGTGCTATGCTGTACTGATCCATGGCTTCTTGGTAATCATTCACAGCCACCAGGAAATCTCCCAGCATCCTATGCAGGACACAATCACTCTGATTGGCCAGGGCGTTACGGAGGAGAGCGATCCCTTCTTCATATTTCTGTTCACGGCCTTCACGAGAAAACAAGACACTTTAATTTCCATCTGTACATCCATATTCATGTTCTTTGTATTAATAGAGACCACGTCACTGCAAAAGCAAAACTAAATAGAAGCACATGCTGTTGACATGTTATACGTACTCAGCAGTTCAGCCTTTTTGACCACTGCCTTGGTGTAGTCGGGTCTCTGGGCCAGAGCTTTGTCCAGCAGGGTTTTGGCTTTCTCCTGAGTCACAGGGTCTTCCAGGCACACGGTGGCGAGGATGGTCAGAGTCTGTGCATTGGCCCCCAGAGTCTTATAGATGTTATTGGCCATTCCCATAGCCTCTCGAATCCCATTGGAGGCAAGGTAACAGTCGATCAGACCTGTGAGGGGACAAGTACTGATGCTTAGCAGCAGAATAGAAATTATCTGAAGGACGAGACAGACACCATATGAGGATGGAAATATAAAAGACTTATGTGCCTTCATAACAGTCGAGTCGGCAGGGTGCCAAGCGCATGGCCTCTCTAAAGTGGATGATGGCTTCTTGAACACGACCCATGTTTCTCAGTGCTGCCCCCTTCAGCAGGAGAGCCTGCACACTGTTGCTGTTCAGCTGGATGGCCTTGGCTCCCAGGTACAGAGCTCTGGAGTAACGCTTGCTGTAAAAGCTGTGACAGCTGAACAACAAAAACAAGTGCAAAGGATTACAAAAACTTAACATGACAGGGATATAACAGGCCTCTAAATGCTGCCGGCTCAGAGACTCACCCAGAGATCACCCAGGGCTCTGCATGCTGGTCTGAGATATTAAATAATCGTCCTCCCAGGACTTCAACATCCTCCAAGTGTCCTTCACGGGCCATCAGATATCCATAAACATCCATTCCTGTGAGGGAAAACAATTAAATGAAATTCACCTCTCTCTGAATGCACAAACACTTCAGCTTCAGCTGCCGCTTTTCTGCCCAGAAAAAGCTCTATGTAGACACAGGCCCTTATCCTGCAGCTCACCTTTAATGAGGTATGGATCCAGCATTTGGGCTTGTTCAAATTTGAGGATGGCGTTCTTGGTGTCACCTGCCCTGAAATAGACATCTGCAAGGCTCACCAGGAGGTCCACGTTGTCCCGCAACAGAGACTTCTTCTCAAGAGAGCTGAGACGAGAGGAGGGATGGAGGCGCATCAATAATAAATAAGACTGTCAACTTAAAAGGAACCAGAATGCTCAAAGCGTCGCTGCTCTGCTCACCAGATAGTGTTGATGGCTCTTTGATTGTCTCCTGCATGTATGAAGGCGTACGCTTTGACCCAAACAGAGAGCCAGTCCAGGTTGGGGATACTCTGGATCACATCCATAGTCATGGAAGCCACTTCAGCTCCTTTGACTGATAAAGAAAGAAGGCCTAGAGGAAAAAAGCAAAGTTTATTTATGGAGGACTTTTCACAAACAGATCTGTACAAAGAGATTCACTCATGTCAAGCAGAAATGGTGACCATGCATACCAATGATTGCATCCAGGGCGAGGGGACACTGTCTGAGGACTTCTTTGTAGCTTGTCACTGCGGAACGCTCCTGACCAGCTTTCCTGTACAGGTTAGCTAGCATCATGTTGATCTGAGGCAAGAAAGAAAGAACAATAAACATTCATTTTATTACAATATTTTAAGCCGAGGCACTCAAACATTTGCAGAGTCAAAACAGGGTGTTTAATCCCACCTTTGGAGTCCTCTGTCTGGATGGAATCCCGTCAAGCACTGCGATGGCGTCTTTATCCAGTTTCAGAATGGTGTAGCATTCAGCGATCTTGTACTTGACCTCAATTTCTGACGGCAAACTCTGAAAGACAATATTCATTGCAATTTCAAATTAATCTACTATCATTCATGGAAGCCGACAGCGGTGGTGGAATGGATTTTTTTCAAAAGCGGTGGCACATGCAGAAGAAATGACAAATATCTTTTACACTGCATGTTGTTACAGCTTCAATCAAAATGTTTTAAATGTAAAGACTTATCGAACACACCTGTGCCTGTATGTTAGATGCAGCTCCACCAGTAGAAGTACGAACTTTAGATGTTTTGCTGAGCACCTTCTTCTGTTGCAGAGCCATACTGTACTTGCAGGCAGCATTACGATATTCCTTATCGTGGAATATGGCATCGGCGTGGTAAACCAACATCTGGTACTTCTGGGCCGGTGAGAACAGCTCTCTTGAGTCAAGAAAAGACACAACAACACATTAAAAGAGTTCATAACATTACTCTCACAAAATGCGAGGACAACTAGGACATTAGATAAATTAGACAAAATCAACACTATCATGTTTTCATCACACATAAACCCTTAATCCCATGATCTCTGGTTGTTACTGCTGTCATGTATTAATGTTCTGAAATCCTCTTATAGTTGTTGTTGTTGCTGATGATGTTTATGTACAGTTGTTGTGTGTCGTCCTGTAACTGTTAATATACTGTAATGTTTTATTTTCTTAGTAAAGACAGTGTCTCCCTCTGGCTTTTAGCCAACTCTGGTACAGCTGTGCAGTGCAGCACTGTCCCTGTCAAACAAACCAATACACAATAAAGCAATTAGAAGACACAAATTAGAAATAAGTCTCTCTACTACACACGATAATGCAATTTTATACTGCAATAGCAGATAGCACAAATACTCAATCATCACATTAAGTAACAGAAAACACAGAAGAGAAAAACATTATTATAAAACAATCAAAGTAATTAAGAATCCTTACAGCAACAAAGACGGCGATCGAGTCAATTGAGCCAAAGCACACATATCTAAGAAGTAATCTAAGTCAAATTCTGGTTCAGGATTTAAGTTACTGTCTGTCAGATTTTATGTTGGGCTGCATCATAACAAACCCCCTGGACAGCAACTTTGACAGCACATTAGCGTTACATGGCCACTGTAATTAAAACAATCACACCATCTTGTCGAGATAATGACGAGAAAGGGCGAAGTAAACAACAATATATGTCCCAAGTCTTCCTACACAATAACTGTTACCCGCTGATCGGTTGAATTCACAACACTTCAAGCTAACTGCTAAAAGCAGACTCTGCATATGACTATTCCTTGGAAATGATCGCTCACCATGTCTCACATAATAATATAAATTACTCTCTCAGTAGCGTCAATAACTACTTGGGCTGAGTATTTTACTGACATCTGTTTGCATTCATTTAAAAACACGAGGTGATAATGCTCATTAATGTCATCTGTTGTTGACCAGTTAGCTTGAGGCTAACGCTAACAACATAACACACAGCGATGGGACAACGTTCTTCAGGACATAGACGGGCCCCGCTCTGACAATACTTACGGATTGTTATTACTCATCGTCAACAACAAACTGCTCAGTATCCGGACATTGGAGTGGAGACCAGCGGCCGCCATATCCCGAACATGATCTATTACATTCATTTTCGCGTGAGTTGAGGGTTTGCTTTAGGTTTCCGTGTCAGGTTAAAAGTTTGGGCTTGATGACAACAGCTAATGCTACCTAGCTTCTGATGTATTAAATATGGCGCCGAACACCCTCCCTTCCGCATTTTGCTGCCTTCAGGTACACATGTAAAGCTCGTGTTTTCCAACACTGTGCCTGTAAATGTGATATCTTCAGCAAACATGCGACTTTGTTAAAAAAACTAAATTAGCTTCGTTGCAATTTATTTGTTCTAGAAACGATAAGTGAAACTGGAAAGAGTTTATCAAATAAGAAAACTTTGAAGTTGAAAGTTTGATCGGGATACGCACTTTTATCCGATAGTTCTGAACGCATCTTATGTGTTTGCTGCAGAATAATTTTTCTTTTTCAGTAATTAACTGGAGCTTTAATAGTTTCACCATTTTGGGCAACAACTGTTAAATGTTAAACACCCCAAACAACTCTGACAAACACATCTGTACACTAAGCTACTTTTATGTTGTCTTCTAAATTGTGAGTGTATATATATTGTATAAATTATAGACTATTAATATATAAATAAAGCGTTATCCTAGTAGTTCCCTAATGCTACAGTTTACAGTTGTTAGCAGTTACTCAGGTGATATTCAAGTGTATATCAAGTAGATAAATGATGAATAATGTGTCCTCTGTAAAGCCACTGCTTCAGGACCTGAGTGGCTGGAGGGTAGAAACACCTCCTCATCCTATCTCATTTGACCTTCAGGCAGAAGTAACACCTCCTTGATGGCAGCAGAGAGAAGATAAAAAAAGAAAAGAAAAAACATTACAAGGTGCATGGGTATTGTGACATTTGGAGGCAGAAATTATGATGTCAAATGAGTATTTAATGTACTCATTGACCTGTCCCGGGCTGGTACTGTCCCCAGAAATGTCCCTGTTTTTAACTGTGCATTAAAAACATTTACAAACATTTACACAATTAATTAACTTAAGTACACATTTGAGGTCTGCTTGAGTACTTTCATTTTGTATAACTCTCTACTTCTACATCTCAAGGAAAATATTGTAATTTTCAAGGCAATACATTTATCTGACAGCTTTAGTTACCAGCTACTTTTCAGATTACAATTTTTCATACCCTTCCTGTCGAGTGAAAACAGAACAGACTATCCCCCCTTTTAAATTAATACATAATGATATTTGATATGTTAATAATTGTTGAAATGTCCCCAGTTTTCATTTCATTGATCTAGTCACACTTATTTTCAGGGGACACAACTTGAGGTTGCTCCAGAGCAGGACCAGCAAAGCCCCAGGCTGAAGTCAGAGTTAGCAGACTTTACAATACCCCCAGGATGGTGCCAGTGTGAACGCTCTCTCAGCCCGGGGCTGAAGAAGGTCCTGAGAACAGCTCTGAGCCCTGTGAGAGCAGCCCTACAGTCAACTGCAGACGCGCATGCGCAGAGCTAAAGCCAGCAGCTGAACCTTGTGTCAAAACACAGAGGGAAACCAGCAGCAGAGCGCAGAATATCACCCTATATCTGCTTCAGCGCCTCTTTTTCGGAAAGTATTTATCGACACAAAGTGTTTTTCTTTTACGTCCGCGTACCATGACCGAACAATCAGCATTACTTCTTCGAAAACAACTGGCAGGTAATAAGATCACACAACTGTAAACAAATATAGCCGTTATAAAGGCTACCTTCCTAGCGGCTAATGCTAGCTCTTTTTTTTTTTTTTTTTTTTTTTTTTTTTTTAGCTACGCAAAGCTATGTTTACGCCATAGGAGTGAGCTCAGAAAGCGAGGCAAGCAACATACCGGGCTCCTATATCACTGCGGGTTAGCATGAGGCTAAGCAGCGTTGATTAGGTGGACATATAAAGACATATGTTGAAGTATACGCGGCTCAGATAACATTATATCGGAGCCAACACTGAATCGCAACGCCAACCTTGCTAGCGGGGCTAGCAAGTTCGACATTAGTTAGCGGACGGAACAAAGGAATAATCAATCCAGGGACTCATCTGCTCTGATTACTTCAGCTTTGCTAATGATAGCTTTATACATTCTAAGCCTTTGGTAGATTAATATGCATCTATATTAATAGCAACTTGATTAAATTTGCAAACTCGCCAGCTAGCGCCATAACATAATATGTAATGTTTTTCTGATGTCAAAGCTGGCTCAGACTGTAACGCTGGTTTAGTGAGCATACTCATCTGTGTGTTCCAAGCCAACAATGACAAAACTCACATTGTTCTCACGTTGGCTTATCTCGAGAGCCATCATATATCATTATTATTGTTAGTGGTGGCAGTGAGTGACGTCTCTGTTCTGATTAATGGCAGACACATGGACCTTGACACAGAGACCCTGATGTAAAGTCTGCCAGCAGCTCACTGACAGTTCAGTTCAGTGTCAGGATACATCAAGGGATCATTAAAAACTGATACAAATATGTAGAAATGTATATATATGTTTTCTTTCTTCACCACTGCTTATTAAAACCATGATTGTTGTTGCGAACACCCATTATAGCCGATATGGTTAAAGGTGTGCTATGTAGTTTTGGAGAAGAAGTTCAATCTCAGAATTTTTATATTTATAATATTAATGATGTAATAATACAAACTAAGAAATATGTTTTTTTTTTCTATAACTGAATAAAGAAGCTGTTCTCATAGAAAAATATGGTTCCCAGAACACTGTTTGAAGCTAGAATGGTGGCAGGGTCCGCCACATAAAAACAAATAGTAACAGTATGAAATTAATTAAGAGTGAAATTTGAATCAGAAGAGAAACAGATCTTCATTGACTGTTTTTATTAATGCCTAACCAAGCTAAATAAACAAATTATATTTGTGTGCTTTACTGATTAAACAGAATAAACAAACTGACCTTAAAGGACGACACAGTTTCATTTTGTTTTACTGTGTTTATATGTGGCGGACCCTGCCACCTTTCTAGCTCCATACAGTGTTCTTGGGACCTTATTTTCCTTAGATTTCTGAGTTTATATTATTACCTCATTTTTATTGTAAATATTAAAATTGTGAGTTTTAATTTCTTCTCCAAAACTTCATAGTGCCCCTGTAGGAAGTTTTTGTTACTATGAATTACAAATATTCTGTTTATGAATACTAGTGCTGGTGGCTGAAATATTACTTGTAGTTTCAATTATTTGGTGAGGAGGATTCAACTGTAACGTATACTTCGAGATTAGGTGAAGATATGAGCTATGTCATACTATCATGGGGGTCAACGTCTCAGACAATGTAAAGTTTTATCACAGCGCTGATGTAATTTTTAATATTTCGCCAAAGTGACCTACATTGATAAAGTTAGACCTACTGTGATAATGTACGATAGCTTGCTGTAACCACCGACATTCCTCACATGGTGCTGAATTATAAAAGACAAATAATGACACAGGCCATCATCCCTTCTGTGACTGATTTCAGAGATAATACTGAATGTACAATTTGCTAATCTTGGTTTCTGTGTGTGTGGAGATGTGAATCACTCCCTTCACAGTGGTTGATTCAATTCAGTTCTTCAAGCTGGTGATTCAGTTCAACGTTGTTTACTATTTTTGGAAACCACGATTTGATTTGGGGAACATTAGCCAACCGTAATAGCTATTGAATGAAGTTGCGATAATGTGAGAGTGTGACTTATTCCCATACACAGTGATAAACATACAACGTTACCTTTTAGGTATTCTTAAATGCAGACACACAAAGTAATGTTTCTTTTGCTTGTCTTGATATTATGTTATACCATACACTGAATACCTCTGTGCCAGAATCACACATCTGCGCCAGAAAAATGAAACAAACGCTCAGGAGATCACATCAGCACTTTTCATGCTTTGCTTTTAAGAGTAATGGTATTAATTAAAGGCGCTGCGAGAGCAAATTACTACTTCTTCATACTGGTCAACATTTAAGATGCTTCACAGGAGAGTTTGTCTCAGCAGAGGTTACCAAAAGGACAAAAACAAACATGCCTTAAATTACCTCACCTACAACTTCCATCATGCTTCATCAATGTCAGACTTAAGTGCAGAATCATTATGGCAGTACCAAGTGTTTACTGTGCACCACTTCTTGCAGCATATAGGTTTCTGGTGTCGTGCTCTTATGGCCTATTTTAAGAACATATAGAAAAAAGGATGAGTATATTTTCCAAAGCATAGAAAGCCGATGTTACGCCCTTCTGGTTTGCCCCAAGGCACCTTTTTTCAGAAAATCGTGTATGTAGTGAATGAAGAGAGACAAATAATGTTCTGATCCCACTTGAATTGTGCCATGAATCACTTAAAACGTAATTCTTCAACTTGAGAAAGTCGCGGTTTATGGTGAAGAAGTAAAAAAAGAATTCTAGTAAAATTCTAATAATGAGTCCCATTCATCTCACACACATTTTACTTTGTATGTGATTGTGTCTTACATAAAGTATTGCTTTGAGTTTTTGCTGTTTCCTGTATTATGACAAATCTTTGTTTTTAAAACCATCTATAAATCTCACTGTCACTGAATATTGCCTTTGCCAACTTGTCAAATTGTACCAATTGTCTTACGAAATGATTTTATATAGACTGATGATTGGCTCTGGATAATTATTGGAGCAGATATTCAGCATTTTTTCGATTATCAGATTGCCGACAAAATAAACTAATTTTAAAAATGTGCTACTTTGGCTGTCATGCAACATCCTCTCACACAATGTCCCGCTTACGACAATATCTGATTGCCGCTCCTTTTTCTGTCCTTTTGTGAGGGATTTGCCAATCTAACAAAATGTTCCTCTGAAACACACCCATTAATCTTTTCACCTAACTCGCACATGCAGACATGTCACTTTTGTTTCATTTCCAGTTTATTGCACTAAAAAATACTTGACGCCTTCTTTTCCAGAGCTCAATAAGAACCCCGTCGAGGGCTTTTCAGCTGGTCTGATAGACGATGACGACATATATAAATGGGAAGTTGTGATCATCGGTCCACAAGATACCCTTTTGTAAGTGAGAAAATATTAGGATAAGAATGTCTTTGCTTGAGGAAATTTACTGTTTAAAGTAATTTATTTCTTATTCGTTCTTGCTCTGTTCTTTGTTTTGCAGTGAAGGAGGGTTTTTCAAAGCATACCTAACCTTTCCTTATGATTATCCACTACGGCCTCCAAAGATGAAGTTCATCACTGAAATCTGGCACCCAAATGGTAAACACATCAGCCGACGGTTACTTATTTTGATGGTTGACTTCTTTACCTTTTTGTGGAGAAATAAATGCTAGTTTGTTTGATGTATTCAAAGCTTTTTTGTGATCCAGCGGCAAAGATATCTTGTTGTTTAATCGCTTCATATTGGCTGCAGTTAAATTCATGCTCCGTCCTCTACAGTTGCAAAGAATGGGGATGTTTGCATCTCGATTCTGCACGAGCCCGGAGAAGATAAGTTTGGTTATGAAAAGCCAGAGGAGCGCTGGCTTCCCATCCACACGGTAGAGACAATCATGATTAGTGTTATCTCCATGCTGGCAGATCCCAACAGCGACTCACCAGCTAACGTGGATGCTGCGGTGAGTTACGCTGCTTCTCCCATCCCCCTGACACTGTAAATCTCTCTTCATTCCTGTTATCTGTGCAGTTTGAGTAAATTGAGGCTTGCGTCGTTGAAAGAATCTGATGTTGCTCCCACAGAAAGAGTGGAGGGAGGACCCTAACGGTGAATTCAAGAGGAAGGTGGCTCGCTGTGTAAGAAAAAGTCAAGAGATGGCATTTGATTAGGAGTCAATTATAAATTCCAGGGTAAGTACATGGAATTGTGTCTGCTCAGTAACATCCACACGTGAAGTCTTGCAGCTTGAGATAATAGTAATCAGGATGCTCTTTTTGTTTCTTTCAGTTAAAGGAAATGCCTTCAGAGGGAAAATTTCAGCAAAAGGCTTTTGCACCCCTTGTTTTGCCAGTCAAAGGAATTGGTTGGCTTCAACCACGTTTCTGTGAGCGGTCGTCATTTTCCGCAAGATGAGCCAATTTGAGAACCCTACCAGCGAAATTAACCTGTTTCCTACCTGGAATTGTATATTTAATGTTATTTATTTTGAAAAATTAATGATGTAAGATATGTCACTACTGTAAATTAACTTGCTTTTTTATCTGCTGCTGAACAGTTTCTACTTTATACCAGGTTTCTTATGCAATTTAGTGGTCAAGATTGTGTAAAACAAAAACAAAAAAAATCCGTTACCATTAGTCATCACTCGTCCTCCCTTCCCGCTGAATAATTACCACCAGATTAATTAATGTCGGCCCAACGAATCTCCGTCAATAGATGTGATTAATTTCAACACTGTCATTGAATCACTGTTGCCTTTTGTTGGCTTCACCTCCTCACAGAGTGCTTGTTGTCCAGAGGGTCAGGTTGAGAACTTTAAGAAAGGGTTTAGAAAGAGTTTCGTTCAGTCTGTTTCTCTGAGAAACAGCCTCCCGTTTGCATTTTCTTCTTTTGAGGTGTAAAACTATGACTCTCAAACCTGCATGATCCCCTCAAACAGCTCTGTTATGTATTGTTGCTAGCTGTAGATGTAAATGGAATGGCTTTACTCAGTGATTTGAGAGTCACTGTTTTAAAACGGCACAGCTAATCGTAAGAGGAGGTTTGTGTCAACTTCACGAGGGTTAGAATAAACCTCCAATATACGCTTAAACATGTCCCTCGTTGTTGATGAAGATTAATTGTCACTGAGTCTTTTCACACAGTTACTACACGTCATTGACAACCAAATACAGTCTGTGAAAAATAGCCTAAGCTGTGATTATTCCGCATGTGTGCTGGTTTACTGGCACCTGAGTTTACCTCAGTTAGAAAAGGATAACAAATTTGACGAGGATTATGGTTGTTTGAGGTCTTAATCTCTGAACGTGGGTAATTCTAGGGGCTCCATAGTAGAATTAGGCTCGTCGTTCTCTGTTTGTTGTGGCACATTTGGCTTTCGATCGGCGTGCGGGGTAAATGGTGATGTGTAAGTCACAATCACTCGTGTGGGGTTTACACTCTGAGGATTGCCGAGTAATGCTATTTAATCCTATAAACATCTTGAGTTGCGATTGGTGCATACTTGGGTAATAATTATCACCTTTTACTTAATCACTGAATCTGGGTTGTAATTCTTGATAGAGACTTGAAGTTAACTCACCACTTAGTAAATCTGTGTTCTGAAGGAGAGTGAACACAATTCTGCATCTAGGTTTTATTTTGAAAGGGTCTACACAGTCGTGTTCGGGTGGAGTCTGGAAACCATTGGCTTTTGCTCACTTTCATTGATGGTGTTGCTGACGATGAAGCCATGCTGACATCTAATTTTGAATTATGTTCTACATCTGAGACTGACATTGGAAAACTAGCAAACCATCTTTTTTGGCGCATGCAATCAGGTTCGAAGGAGTTATGAAGGGTATGTTTAAATATGATACCATTGTTAGTACATTCTGGGTGAATGTGATGTGTACAGTTAGTAGATTTCTGTTGACTTGATGATCACATAACTGCTGTTGACATTACCTTTTTAAGTCAGAATTTTCTAACCTACCATGACCTCCTCTGACCGGTGTTCACTGTATTTGCACAGATTCGGTGCGTTTGAAATGTCATTAAGCAATACGCCCTGAAAATGGTGTGTCCAGGTAATCCACCCTAACGCCATTATTATTTGTTTTAGGTTTATTTTCCTCCATTTTGTGTCAATGCAATGTATATCGGACATGATGCTCAATAAAGTGTGTAAACAGAGTGCCTTGTAATTTTGTTTGTGTTTTACATTTTAGATGAGAACACGCTCTGGGTTCAAGTATATTAGACCTCTGCTCTGTAATTGGAACCCAGGGAATGGGATCCGATTTCAGGGCTGGCTTCATTTCACACTAATAGCCTCCGCGGGCTGCAACACATACCGAGCTGATAAAGATGCGAGCAAACCTCTCTGACATATCAACAGGAAATATCTGGATTGTAAGTAACGATGAGGAAGAGGGTCACGTTTGTTGAGCAGCTGAAAAAAGAAAGTCGGTTAAAAAATGGAAGTGGTCACATCTTAATGAGGTAAGACCTCAATGTGAGTGTTATTAACACCTTTAATGGAGGAATATAGATTATAGATTCATTCTCTTCAAAATCGACATTCTTGATTTTTTAGGTCCGCAGAGTCTAACAAGAGATGCACAGATGGTGAGTCAAGTATTGATTAAAATGCCTGAATTAACCTGATGTTTTCATGACTGAATATTTGAATGCAGACTGATGTTCACTATCTAGTTGACTAAACTAAACCCTCGCTTTGAGTAACTGCTCATTTAATTTCTAGTGATGAAAGAAAGATTTAGATCTTTTACTTCACTGAATTTAAAATTTAACGAGTATAAATGCAATCCGCAAATTATTAAGTTTCGGAAGTAAAAGCAGTTGTTTTGAGGAATGGCCCCGTTAAGACATTCATATTAATATGGTATTATAATTACAGACATATAAGCAAATAAGCTGCTTTACTGTCGTATCTTGAAAGCTTATTGATTTTATATGTAAGATATTCTGAGAGGTCACTATGTCTGTTCAATACAAGTTCAAAAATGTCCCTCTGACATGAAGCTGTGTAGAAGTAAATGTAGTAAGTTGCTAAGGAGTCAATTTCATGATATATGTATTTTTTTTATTTTTGGGAATGGGAGAAATAACAACAGACAAGGAAAAAAAGGAGTAAAATGAAATTAGGGAAAAAACAAAAACAAGCACATCCAGAAGGTTTCAACTATGACCATAGTTATGAGAACATTTAATGCAAAGAAGTTAAGATACGCATGTCTATAAAGGGCAGTACGTACAGCTTGGTGCTTCCCAATTCACACAGCACATTAGTCTTTACCATGAAAGAATTTCAATATAGGACCCCAGATCTTATCAAACATATCTCCTCTGTCTTCCTCATAAAATCTCCATCTTGTCACAGCTACATATTATACATGGAACCAGCTTCCATTTCCCACACACGCAGGATTAACTTTTTTGCAATCAACTTTCCAAAGAAAACAGCATTTTTTTCCAGACTTAATTGCATGAGAAATGGAACTAGTAGCTCCAAAAATAGCTCTGAGTGGGTCGGGTTCCCACCGCTTCCCAAAAGCTTCTGGAAGACAATGAAATATATTTTTTTCCCTTTGTGTACAGTTTACTGCATGACCAAACAAAAGGTGTTAATCACAGGTTTACAGATTTACATCGGTTGCAAATGGGTGAGGCATTAGTGAAAAAGCTGTGGAACTTTTCTCTGGAATAATATACAGTCTGTGTAGAGCTTCAAACTAAGATTGTGTCTCGTGTTTACTGATGGATCCTGTTTACTCTTCAGACCCTGAGCTCCTCTGCCCACACCTGTTGTGGTCGACAAAGTCGTGTTTCGTAGGATGTGATAAAAACAGGAAACCGGCCCCATGTGTAGAGGGACCAGATTTATTTATCGCCTCCAGGGACTCTAATGCTTATGGAGGATTTCAAAGTTTATAAAGCTCAGGCCGATGTGCAATCAATAAACTCCACCAATACATTAAATAGATGGAATCTAGGTTTGCATTACTGAGGTCAGTCATGTGTGCTATAATACAGCAGAATTAAATTGTGTTTTAAAGTGTTTTATGCTTAAAATTAGCTGCTTAAAGGGACAGACAACCCTAAAATACATGTTTCCTAGTGCTATTTATCGATCTATATTGTTTGTTCTGATGATATATTTGAGAGAACTCACTCTGGCTGATGTCTCGGCAACTCACACAGAAATAATCTGGATGGATAAATAGCACTACAGGTGAGAAGCAAATTATGTTTTTCTGATTTTGGGGTTTACTCTCCCTTTGACTAAAACCACAGATATCACAGCAGTCCAAAATAAGGCATATTTTTCATTTGGCAGGTTTAGAGAGTCTACGCAGTCAGCAGGTGAGGGATATGTACAGAGGAACGAACATGAATGTGTCTGCAGGCGACCAGCACATGAAGACGATACACATCCCCAAATCTATGATGTCTGCACCCTTCCTACAGGTGACCACATAACATTTTTTTCATGGTATTTCTACTGTTAAGGGCTTGCAGATGGTTTAAATTACATAATTATTACAATCCTCATTTCTTAAGTGTCATTTTGCCCTCTAAAACCACATCCGTCTTGTTTCTGTCTCAGCATCCAGCCCTCACAGCCGGACAGAGACGCTACCTGTGCAGCATAGCAAACGTTTACAGCACAGAGCGCTTGAGGCAGCAGATGAAGCAGCACTATCTCAACGTGCTGCACACATGTGTTCAATCAGGTGTGTATCTTAATGTCTCAGCCGTGACCTTCCAGCACCATCATCCATCTCATGCTGTGGTTTGCATCTCCTAGGTCAGAATCCAACCTGCAGAAGGAGGTATGGAGATCATCGGCATAGAGAAAACAGCACATTCACAAAGGATGCAGAGAAGGATGTGACAAGGGCGAAGCCTCAAGGACAGAGGAGAAGCAACAGCAGCAATACAGCAAATTCTGATGTTATACTACCAAAAATAGTCAACAGATGACAGATATAATAGCAAATGGTTTCACTATTTCTAAGGCTTTCATGATATCATAGTAAATATTTATGTTGATCTACATCTGTTTTACTATCCCACTTTCACACAGACATGTATATTTCAGATATTCTTATATATTTATGGATGTTCTGTTGTTGTATTCTTAACCAGGCTATTAGCCAAAATATAATAATAAATATTATATTGGATATTGTCTTGTGCCTGATTGACAACGGAAAGAGACAAACTATTTTCTGATTTTCAAAACCTGTAACTTAAACATTGTAGAGCTGCTCAAGTATGTTAGCAGCTCACATAAATTGACCAACTCTCCTTTTACATAACTGCAGTTGTTACTATGGCGAGTTTTATTGTGTTTTTCACCTTTGTTTATACTTTTTCTGTCATGGCGGTGACGGCCATGTTTGTGTTCGTGACGTATATTGAGTGAGACGATGAAGTTCACGAGCGGTTTAACGCAAAACTAGATGATATTTTACTTTACTTGGAAAATTATCTCTTCAATTTGACAAAAAATCATATGTGTTATTCATGGCACAATTCAAACGGGATAAAAAAATATATTTGTTTATCTTTATTCAATATCATACAAAGATTTTTTTCGGTACCATTGCGCAAACCGGAAGGGGCGTGGCTTCGGCGTACCTTTACAGTTATAGATGTTTGATGTCTCTGTTAAATAAACCAACAAATATAGACTTCACGGTAACTTTATGTATCTGGAGGCCATTTTCACCGAGTAATTAAAATATTAAATCTCACGTTTTGCTGTAGAGGTTCCACTTCACGCCAGTTTAGCCCTTTTGCCAGCTTTACTGTATTCATAGAAGTAGCTAAGCTAATTAGCATATCAACTTGAGAATTAGCATCGCCGTCTGCCCCGTGTCATCAACAAACATGAACTGTCTACTGGAAGGAAGCTGTGTGAAAGGTAACTAGCTTAACTTAGTAATCATTGAGTATGACCAAGTTCAATTTGCTGTATCATTAACTTAAAAACTCTAACTTACGATATTGTAGCTACTCGTGTGGAGCTTGGAAAAAACATTAATTTATGCTAAAATATAATGCTAGCGTTAGCTTACAACTAACTAGCTAACGTTAAGTTCACAGATATACACACAGCTAAGTTTTTATTTTGTCTCCCAGCAGTTGACTCAACTGAAAACTATTTTCAGTTTTGCAGTGAATATATTTAAATGAAATATCTAATTATAATCTGTGAATAAAAAAAGTTAGGAAATTATGTTTTCATCTATTTTGACAACAGTAACTGTTTCATTGTAATAAACTGTGGTGCAGGCCGACTGATAAACTTGTGTACTAACTGTAGATGTTTAAAGTTAAGCTCATTTGAACTACTTTATATATTGTTCTCCAGTTAAATCTATGTCAGTGAATCATATATAATCTAAGGTCATCATATGTGTGGCTTCAAATCTTAAAAAGTTAACTTTTCAGGGAGAAAGAGCCTGTTTTCCAATTTGTGACAATGTATTTCCCAGCTAATCCAAGAGGGGTTATAAAGAGTTTATTTAGTTTAAGAAGCTCACCCAAAGGAACAATTAATCTGTCAGTTTATCACAAACATTCAACATATCTGGTTTTCTGAAAAGTAACTGGTAATAAAAGCTGTCAGATAAATGTATTGCAGTAAAATGTACATTATTTCCCCTGAGATCGAGTCGAAAGATACACTTGGAAATACTCAAGAAAAGCAGAAGTATCTCTAATGTGTACCTAAGTAAATTAACTGTGTGAATGTACGTCAATGTCTTTAATAAACAGGAACATTTTGGGGGATGGGTCGGCCAGAAATCGGGGACGTCTTGTCTCCAAACCTTAGTTGTAAAAACATGTAGCTGTGTTGCTGATCTTGAACTGTGCTGCCTCCCTGTTGCCTTGTAGCTTTTGGAAAGGCTATTCACGCCCTGTCACGGATTGGAGATGAGCTGTGGTTGGATCCCATGGTCAAAGGGGTGAGCAGCGCCAAGTACAACACTGTAGCTGAAGCATCACATATAATTGACCTCAACCAGGGGGATAACCACGAATATTGACTCTTAGTATTAACACAACTCTAGTTAATACTTGCCCCCTCCTTTCTGCAAAGCTCTTGTTCATACTATGATCTTCCCCCATCTGTCTTACTGCAATACAGCTTGGTCACATGTGGGTGTGAATACACTTAAGCCTGTGTACGTACTCACTAACAAATCCTAAATGTATTACATTATAAAACAAGGGATTATCACTTCGGTAACATTCTAAAACATATGATTTTCTCAATTGTGGTAACTAATATATAAATGATAAGATAGATAATATGTTTTGGCTAAAATCAGCATTAAAGTGTCATCACTAACGATTGCTTAGCATACACAGTCTATCATACTGATTCTGCTTTTTATACCGATGGACCTTTATGTATTGCTTTGGATTATGTAGTTTAATGTCCACATTAATCAATTTTATGTATAGTGCCGTTTTATATAGTGAAGTTGCTGTTATGTGTTTTCCTTTTGTTTACCTGCCCAGGGACAACGGATGCAAATTACCTGCTAGCTGACTCTGGTGCAATTACTTTTAATTGTGTGCGGTCCCTGTAAAAATGAACAATAAGATAAAAACATAAAAGTAAACATTTTATTGTAAGGCATTGGGGGCTCTATTACCAACTTTCTCTTTACAGACAATAACATCAAGGAGCGTCATCTTGACTGAATCTTTCTCTCTACCCGTCTCTGATTTACAGCTGGCACTGAGAGCAGTGAATTCTGCTCATTCTGCATACGCCTGCTTCCTCTTCTCGCCGCTGTTCTTCAAGAACTACAGCCTGGGATCTGTGTCTGAGCAGGGCGGTGGAACAGTCAAATGCAAACTTGTCATGAAGGTACATCAGTCATGTCGGTCATTCAGCTGTACAGAGCTCAAGGTGACATCGCAGCTCACTGCACAGGACACCCTTTTTTTGGGTCTCGAGGCGACAGTAGTGGGATAATAAAAATTAGACATGATAATGATCTCAACAATGATGACAGTATTGTCTAAAACATGTCTCTTTGTTTATAAGTCTATTCTGCCCCTTTTCCGGTGTTTGACTTCCATTGAGCGCAATGTGGAACGATGTCAGATAGCAGTCGGCGCACCCAGTGACCGAGTGATGATCCAGTTCTTCTGCAGGCACGGTAGGAAACATCGCATTTTGTTTCCCATGTAAAGGAAAGATTCAGGATCTTTAGAGACCTGTCCTGTTTGATTTTAAATACATTGTTTTCAAATATTTTTTTTAACAGACCTCTAAAAACTCCATGTCCAAAATGACCACCTGCATTGCATATTGTCGACACTTGGTGGCAGTGTGCTCCAAATATCCCTCTGCTTCTGTGATAGGCATCACTAAAACGCACAACCTACGTTTCCAGGAAAGTGAGGCTCTGCAGGCGGTGTTTGCCTCACACCTCTGTCCCAATGTGCTGAAGGCTCCTGCCAGGTTAGCAGCTTACTGTTCTGTCATCACGTTAGAGTCTCAGCTTTCCATCACAACCGAAAGGTCCAGGAGCAAATTTCTATAATTAGTAGGATTAACTGTGAAATAGATCTACAATTAAAAGAAAATGAAAAATTATTAAATAAATTGTCAGTTTTTTTTTGATAATAGATTGATTGTTGTGAGTTTTTAAAAAAAATAATTTCCAGCCTCTTAAATCTGAATCGTATCTGCTTTCTTTGCCCCTGTATCACAATAAAAATAATATCTTTGGGTTGTGGACCAAAACAAGACATTTGAGAGTGTCGTGTGGGTCTTTGGGAAACACTGATTGACATATTTCACAATTTCATGACAATTTATAGACAAAACAAGTAATCAACAGGGATGATAATAATACTCGTTAGTTTCAGCCTGACTGTGAAATGTATTATGTATGCTGCACCTTCCTGCCGTCTAGTGTATTAATTGAGTGTTTACACTACTTTGTTCTACCAGCCGTCTCTGGGAAGCAGACAGATGAATACCACAAAACACACTCACAGCTTCAGTTCAGCGCAATTCAATTTAATCGGAGGACATAAAGATCAACATCATCATCGGTCATGAGCACAACACTGACATAAAGCTCTCTGCTCGGTGCTTACGTTGAGTCTGTGTGTGTTTGCTCTTCCTCTGAAGGCTTCTTGGTGATATGGTGATGCATTTCCCAGTGTGCCAGGAGGAAATCACTCTCTCCGTGACTCCTGAGAGAGTCAGTCTGAGAAATTACTATGAGGAGGGAAACGGTGAGCTAATATTACACACTAGTGTTACACACTTTGGCCCCGGCCCAGGAAAATACTGTGACTGACTGAAATCATCAGATGTTTAAAAGTTGTTTTAAAAATTGACATTTGACGACCTAGCCTGACGATGCTAACACCACACATTTAATTCCTCAAACACATTTAAACAAATGCTGTACATGTTGTGCCGTTGCTGCTTGACTTGGATGTACTTCTGTCTCAGATCGCAAGAAGACGATGTGCACCGAGATGTCCTTACACCCGGACGAGTTTAACTACTTTCAGGTCGGAGTGGACTCGGACATAACCTTCTGTCTCAAGGAGCTGAGGGTGACATTTATTTTCGGACGCTTCCTAGTATTTGTGTGTGTCCATCTGTGTGTGTGTGAGACTGGCTCACAGGGAGCATTTCATGTCTAAGAGGTCGTATTTCTGGTCCTGTACTCTGGATACCAGCGTGCCCTAAATCCTCGGCAGCCGTCTCTCTGTATCGTTTCCATGTGAACTTTCCCCTCCGTGCTGTGACTCTTCCTTATAGCGAGGATAGTGTGACCCAAGTGACGCATATTGTACCACTACATGGAAAAAGTGATTGAAGCTATGAGTTGCAGAAAGTATAGGCTGCGCGGCCCATTTTTAAATTTAACTTTGAACCCAAGTAGAGATGTTTTCAGTCTATTGAAGTCCATCTTAAACGATTTTATATATTTTGAGTGACAGGAAAACATGAAGTCTTTGAAGACTATAGCAGGCTCAGTAATCCAAAGTGTTGAAATGAACACACCCACATTTAAATTGCTTTCCTGTGTCTTATTAAAAAAATCAAGTGAAGGGACTTGGTTGGCCATTTGAAACTCTGGATAAACAGTCCTTGCGTTAGTCTCGTTAATGAGACTTGACCTGCGTCAACGCCCACGACTTTTGTCTCTAATGTCTTGGAATGTGTCTCGGACACCCCGCTGTGAGGCACTCATTAGCCAGCCTAGTCTTCTTGCTCCCATCTGTTTTTGGGAAATCGGTTTTGGGTGGATTAGAAGCCGGGGTTTTACGTTTTAGTCAGCCTCAATTTACACAAGCTTTGATGTTTTTCTTCAGCCTGACAGGAGCCATTGCAGTAAACATGTACAACACATACCGTGACAATACTCTTATAATGGTCGGATATTAAGATGCCACAGTCACGGCTTGGTTTTACACAGTTAACTGCTGCCGTTGTGTTTTTCCAGGGCTTGCTGTCCTTTGCAGAGTCACATTGCCTTCCAGTGTCGGTTCACTTCACTGCTGCAGGAAAGTAAGTCTCAGCGTGATCAGCTTGAGTAGAATTCATATCTCAAGTTACAAGGACCAACGTCAGTCGCTGTACCGCAGGCACTCCAAACCACAAAATTCAGTTAACTATTTTGTCTGTGGGTGTGATGATATACCCAGCCCCTTTACCCAGTGACCATTCATGGTGAGTTTTCCTACTTGATTGTAAAACAGAGGAAATATATTTCTCTTAGATGTTTATAAATGTGCTTTTGCAGGCCGGTGTGCTTCTCTGTGGAGGACATGGTCCTGGAGGCCTCTGTGGTGTTGGCTACTCTGATGGACTCTGAAAGCAGGAGCCCCTCTCAGCGCACACAGACCCCGGCCCCTACTACCCCCAGGTAACAAACACTGGTCCTGTCTCCAGACACACTGCTCAGAATCCAATGTGCAACAACTGAGATCTGTTCTACCTTCAGCACAGTCACACAGATAAGAGAGTAGGATTTATTCTCTTGTTAGTCTGACCCAGGCAGCGTCCTTGTCACAGCTGAAGCCTCTGTAGGCCCAGTTCCTCAGATCTGCTGTGACGGTGTATTGGAGAGTATAATTGAATCTTCCCACAGGGTTCCACCTGAGCTTCTCTCTTGGCACTCAGTCAAGGTGGTTTGCCCTCATTGGCTGTGTTTAGCTTCCTAAGAGGGCGTAGTGTTACAGCCGCCAGCCTTGTGTCTGTAAGAGAGATAAATAGGGCAAGCCCAGGACATGTGGGGTTAGGCTAGAAGCCTGTCAGTGTGACTGTCTGTAATCCCCTCATCTCCGCTACGTATGTCAGTCTGCCAATGTCACTGTGCTCTCCCTCTCTGTGTCTGTGGGGCTCTGGGTGGATCTGGTCACACCAGTCCCAGCTGTACCACTGAACATCATTTTGTAGCTTGGTTTACTTGTGTGCACTGCTGGGACTCTGCAGAGACACAGATGACCTGACACACTGAGTAAAAACGTAACCAAAAGACGTCAATTCAGCAGCTTTGACACTGTTGAGAAGACTTCCACTAGAGAGCCTTTTTTGACGTTATTTTCAATGTTCACTAGTGATGTCCAGGGTTCAAAATTTAATCTTTTACAATGTAATGTTTACACATCTTTTCTGCTACAGTTACAGACGTCTAAAGAACTTTTAGGTGGCGATAGTGTGGATTGAGGTAACAGTCCTGTGTTTTACCAGGAGAGCCATTCATCAGCTTTATTAAATGCCATGTTTAGTCATCTTACCTCAGAGCGTTAGCCTACCGGATGAAGGTACCCAATGTGGTATCCAGTAGGTTGAGGTCCGCAGTTCAAATCCTCCCTGTAGTTTTTGCAGCATGGAGTAAAAAGTTAAAATGTCATAAAAACCTTAATTTTGAACCAACAGAAGACGTCTGTAGCTAAAGTAATAAAGAAGATAGATTTCTAACCCAGTGATGATGTCAGTAGGACAACCATTGTGAACGTTGGGAACAAAAGAAGTCAACAAAAAGTCTTCTGATCGTCGTCAAAGTCGTTGAATTGACGTGTGATTTTTTTGCTCAGTGGAGGTGAGCACTAATCCGTCCCCACTGCCCAGGAATTCAACACAACCTGCTCTCATTAACTTGTATTTACTGCTGCGACATGAATCATTCAGGCTGTTTCCAAACATATGAAGTGCACACTTTTGGTATTCGCGGCATGCTCGTCAGAAAACTTGCTCGCCTGCTGCCTCAGGGGCCTTTTTGAAGTGGAGCTAAAGAGCCTGAGGTCGTCTGCAGACTTTTTTAAAACCATCGTGCTCTCTTTACCTCTTCCTGCAGTGTTTGTCTTTGCGTCTCTGGTCTGGATGTTTCTCTGAGGTTGATGACATGTAGTGTGGTTACATGCGAAGGTTTGTTTTGCTGTTTGCTCACATCGTGCTTAAGGCCACTTTCAGAATCAGCTGACTCTGAGCTACACACCCTGTTCTTAGTATTTCCAAAGAGTCTGAACATATTGCACAACATTTGAACTCTTAAGTTGATATTAATGTCAAATTTATTATCCTCATTATTCATTGTGGCAGTTTTAGTGTCATAATATTTTGGTAATTCAACGTCATTTTGACACCACTTCATAGACAAACCACAAGTGAACTAAGTACTTATTAAATATTAATATCATTATAAATGCACAACATGTTTCCTGTCAGAGTCATCCTATTTTTCCCTCATCTTATTTTGTCGTTAACACCATCTTCTCTCCCTCCCTCAGACTCGACGATGGCGCTGAGTACTATGTGATTATCCAGCAGGAGTCAGATTTCTCTGAGACATACAGTGACTTCTGCGTGTTGTCTGCTTGGAAACAGGATTGTTAGTTTCCTGTCATAGAACACGTCCCTGTACACCACAATTATACTGCACACAGTCGGGAACTGATCATTACCATGTGTTGTTGGTTGTTTGTGTGGTTGCAGACGTGCAGATGCTGCAGTCGTACCTCTGGGTTCATGTGAGGCAGACAGCAGGGAGCCTCAGGGTGTTGTTACTGTGATGGAACTGATACCATCCAGCCAGGGCAGCCCCATCCTCAACCCGCCCTCTCAGATGCTGCTCATGTCTCACATCGACGACCCTAACGGTCCACGTAGCCTTGATGAGGCCTGCGTCAGTGTCGCCTCGACTCCTGCTTCCTCCACGGTAACAAGAGCTCCCTGTTGGTTTTACATTTTTAAAAAGCCTCTGCCTGTTTCCTGAGGCTTTCAGGATTTATTGTGTCGACAGGTTGGCTGACATCGTGAAACGCCAAAGTGCTTGAAATGCTTTACCTGATCTCTGCTGAATGTACGCGTCAGCAGGGTGAGAAAGTGAGGTATGACTGAGGAAAGAAAACAAGGCGACACAGGATGTGAGATCTTTGTTAGCATTAGAGCGATTTCAGCATTGTCCGATTATCAGTGTGGGATAGAGATGAAATAAACTAATTTAAAAATGTGCTACTTTGATGAACATCCTGTCACACAATGTACCGCCCGTCTGAAATAACTGTAGTGGAGAGGAAGAGTAAAGTAGCAGAATATGGAAATACTCAAGTAAAGAACAGAACATCTCAACGTCTCCTTGATTTCTAAAAGTCTGTATCCGTCCTGAAAAAAACGTATCAGTCGACCCCTAATTAGCACGATGAATCAAACCATTTTTTTGGAATTAGTCTTTTTTCCTGCCTTTGGTCCGTGAGTCTTGGAATTTTCCGTCCCCTTGAAGCGTATCTCATCTTTTCAGACCAGTTTTTAAGAGACCTGATGCAACACTTAAAATGTTCTTTTAACTGTCAGCACTAACAACACGTCTTATCTCTGTCCTCATAGGTCTGCTCACTCCTGTTCAGGGCCGTGTCCTCCGAGCAGGATGGTGTTTGTGTTGCCCAGCTGCCTGTTCTGGCATGTTACAGCGACGGAGAGGAGGATATGGAGGAAGACTATCCAGGAAGCCCTTTACTCTGAGGACGGAGCCGTTACAGACTTGTTTCTCGCCTGTGGTCTGGATAAGATCTTATTTATTTAATATTTAATTAATTTTTTAATAAGTTTCCACACAATGTTCAGGTGGAGATTCCAGTGAATGTATTTATAATATTTACTTATCAAATAACGTATCAGTTAATTTGTTTTGGCAGTGTCAGGGTGTGAAAGGACTGTTTGGTCTGTGAAAACATGATGTCAGCTTGAAGATGCCACACCTGTCTGTCGATGGTAACTCTTCTGATGTCTGAGGAATGAGGAATGTGGGAGGACACACACACAGACACACACATAAAACAAGTACAAGGCGTTCTTAAACATTATGTTTTTTTGGCTTGCACAACACGCTGGGTGCTAAATGTGAAAAATGCCTTGATGGTAAAATAGAGGGCTGGAGGCATTCAACCTGCACCAGCGAGGAAAACGCCTCTGCAATGAATTGTTCAACCCTCCAGTGTGTCAGATCTAAAACCAACTGCAGGTTCGTGTTCGTATCACAGTCATCGAATACAACAGGATAATAAATACTATACTCTTTATTTAAATATTGTACAGATTTGAAAATGTTTTTCCTTTTTACAGAGCTTAGATCTGCATTGAACT
>OMLP01013065.1:0-35947 GCA_900302685.1 Spondyliosoma cantharus | reverse complement strand
TCAAATCCTTTTCTCTATTTTTACACCTGGGGGCTGAGTTGTTCTCACAGTTCTCTGTTTCTATTTTCAGAGCTGTTTTATCAAGAAGGCAAAGAAGGAACACCGCACAGCATCGCAGAACTCACCACTACTCAACAGCTGAGAGGAGCCTTTTCAGACACCGAGGACTTTCTAGATCATGGCCTGGTGTCGGCCAACCGCTGCTCCAGCAGAACTTCGTCCATCACCTCATGGACGGAGAACATAAAACCGTCTTTCACCAAGAAACTCAAGTTTCAATCAGTCCTGGAGGGGGAACCAGTGGAGTTTAAGTGTAAACTGGTTGCTTTCCCTCCACCAACTATCCTTTGGTTTCATAATAACAAATCTATTCCTAAAGAACGTAGACGTAGAATCTGTACTGACAGCAAAATGCACATGCACATTACCAGTCTGGTTATTGATACTATCAAAGAGAAGGACTCGGGCAGTTATAAGGTTATGGCTTTAAACACTGAGGGCTCTGCTGAGTCCACAGCATCACTTCTGGTGTCACTGAGGGAAGAGCAGTCTGCTAACTACCTGGGCTTTGTTAAACGCTCTGCCAAAGCCCATGAAAGCATGGACACCATGGCAGAGGAGAGGAAAGAGAGGAAGATTAGGGTTGACCTCAGGTGTGTCGGATCTCCGTTTGACAAGATGTCCAAAGCCCATAAAGGAAGATCTCGATCAACGAGCTCCCTGGTGCGTAGCGTGTACTTTAAGTCAGGTTCTCATTCAAAAGAAAAACCATCAGAGAAAGATTCCAAATGTTTGGAGACTGCCTCTGAGCGCGCCCCATCCCCTCCGCCCATGTTTGACAGGTCTGAGCGCTTTAACGACAGATTCAGTGATATCTACTGTGACAGGCGCACCGGTGCCAGGTTCAGTGACAAATTCAGTGATAGGTGCAGTGACAGATACAGCGAGAGGTTCAGTGACACTGAGAGCCTTCACAATGAGGTAAGAACAAAACTTACCACGCTTCAAAAAGCTGTCAAACAGAAGAAGAGGCTTTCTATCTCTACCATGTCCTCCTCGGAGTTTGAGGCAGAATCAGTTGCCAGTGAGTCAAGCTATGCAGATTATGTGGAGAGGCTCAGGGTCAAGCCCGCCTCTCTGCCTGACGTCCAGCATTTCAATCGACCCTTCGATTTGGGGGAGAGTCAAAAGGAGATTCACCCTAAAACTTCAAGCAGTGTGCCCTCTCAGCATCGTGTGAGGCATTCATTTGAGCCTCAGTCCAGAAGCAGGGCCATTCAGATCATGAGAGGTGAGTTGGTTGATACACTAGTGGATAGAAAAGTTGAGAGGTTTGTTGAATCTCGGGCAGATGTTGGATTCAAGCAGTTGGTAAGTGAGCATCATGGTGCAGTTGATGACCAAACAGTGGAGGGTACGAATGTTAAGGTCCCATACTCAGAAACAACAACGTACACTGAGAGCAGGGAATCTGTGAGAATTGTGCCTGATCAAGGGGATGTATTACTCATGGAGTCACCCAGGCCTAAACCAGTGACATCAATCAGGGAAAAGTACCACAGTGAAACTCTCACACAAGAAGACACAGCGAGAACAAAAACAAGTGAGTCATTTGAAGGGGAGTGTGCAGAGGAGTCGTTGAGGGCTCAGTATGAAAAGAGCCTGGAAGCTGATCGAATGGAGTGTGAGGAAAAACTCCTGGCCCTGCGGATCAGGAAATGGCAGCAAGGCAGTAGGATGTCAGAAGAGGAGACATTTCACCCTGAATCTGATCTGCCTATGCCAGCAGAGACACAGTACATGGATACTGTTGGGAATATTTACACCCAGCAGGACCTGGTGGAGAAAAGAGTAACTGTAGAAACTGAGGCATTGCCCTCCTCTTTCCATAAATCACCAAGAATGAAAGCAAAGTTGGCAGATCCTGAAGCTGCAACTGTGTTGACAACCAAGTCACCGAAAGTAAAAGCCAGAAGAGAAGAAGTAGAAATATCTGCCACAATGGAAGCCAGGTTAGAAGTGGAAGATGAGGCATCACTGATGTCGGCACAAAAATCCCCCAGATTAAAAGCCAGAGCAGCAGAAGTGGAAGTACATTGGTCGCCTAGAGCAAAAGCCAGGGCAGAGTCCAGACTCAGAGAGTCACCCAGGTCAAGGCAAGTTGAACCTTTCAAAGAGAGGTTCCTCGGTGAAGCTGAAACTCCAGATCGCATAACAGCACAACCAGTTGAGCCATATGAAGAGGAGTGTGCAGGCGAGTCCTTGAGGGCTCAGTATGAAAAGAGCCTGGATGCTGAAAGGATGCAGTGTGAGGAAAAACTCTTGGCCCTGCGTATCAGGAAATGGCAGCAAGGCATGCGCATGTCAGAAGAGGAAACACCTGGAACTAAAACTGATCTGCCTATGCAAGCAGATACACAGTACATGGAGCCTGAGGGACACATTTACACACAGCAGGAGGTGTTGGAGAAAACTCTTGACCATGCTGCCGTGTCAACACCTAAATCACATGAAGTTAAAGGTAGGGTAGAGCAGGAAAGCTCTGCTCTACCCTTGCTTGAAGCCAAAACAAAAGCCAGACCTGGAGAATTGGAAAATGAATCATCAGTCATGCTGGCACAAAAATCACCAAGAATTAAAGCTCGAGCAGCAGAAGTACAGGCTGAGGAATCGCCTAAAACAAAAGCCAGAGTAGAGAAGATGTTGTTTGAGAAGACCAGAGAAGAGCGTGAGCTCCAGCTGTCAAGGGAGAACCTCTCTGAATTGAAGAATGAGAGTGAGAAGCTTGTCAGTGAAGAGGAGGCCTTGACTCAGCGGATAATGAAATGGCAACAAGATGTTTTGATGGAACAAGATGTGAAGCCTGAGTCCAACTGGGAGGGTTACTCAGCAGTCCAGGCAGAGAGGACCACTGAGGCTGGAAGAAATGTTACTGAGGCCTCTGCTTCAGACTCAACTCCACAACCTGAAGTGGTTCGCAGCAGGAAGCCAGCCCCAGGAAAAACAGCCAAAGAGAAGTTCCTTTTGAGCGAGTCAGTTCCTACTGGTTTCCAAGATCGACAGGGTGATAGCCTGCAGTGGCCACCTGATCTGCCAACAGAGGGTCGTGAGACTAGGTTGCAGAGGGACAGTGAGTACTTTGTTAATGAGGAGGAGGCAATGGCTCAGCGCATCCGGAAATGGCAAGAAGATGTTGTCGAACAAGAGGAAGTGGTTGAACTGGAATCTGAGTGGGCTTTGGACCATCAGGGTAAACAATCTGCCTCTGGGTTGCCATTTGAGTCCCATGTTCCACCATTCGATAGTGTACTCCATCGTGGGGACATACCTCATGAACTTCCACCTCCACATACAACTCTTGCTGGTGGAGTCTTTCCAACAAGAAAACCTTCAACTCTTCAACATGCCACTGGGTACGATCCATCGCCTCCTTGTGAGTCGTCTTCTCTGAGGAGGCATTCTCCTACACGTGCCGGCCTACCGCACCATGCCGGTGTGCCAATTGAAAGTTCTTACGATTTAAAATCTACTCCTGCCCAGGGTGAGAGTCTCCATAAGCCTTCCAGAGAGTTTACCTCCGTCAGGAGATGCTCCCCAAGTCTCAGTCCACAGGAGGATCTAGAAAGAGAGGCAGATAGCAGGCAGAGCAAAGAAGAGCATGCTGTCAATGTTGATAAATCCAGCAGCCAACGCTTTCAGTCAGAGGTAAGAGAGGAGAGAGGAATTGAAGAGGAGATAGGAACTACCAGAGAGAGCAGCGAATGGAGACAAGAGAAGGATTTTGCAGGTATAAGGAGAGAGGAAAGGAGTGGAGATTCAATAAAGTCAAAATTGGATTCAAATTTGAAAGCTGGAGGATACCAAACTCAGCAGCCAAAGAGGGTAAAAGAAGAAGATACAAGTGCCGGAGGCTCCCGTCCAGTATTTGTGAAAGAAATATCTTCAGTCAAAGTAAAAGTTGGTGAGATGTCGGAGTTCACATGCCAATTCAATGGTGATCCACTGCCCACAGTCACCTGGCTCAAAGATGGCCACCCATTAGCCCACAACCCTGACTACGATATTGTGAGCAAATCCAACAAATCACAGCTCACTGTCTACTATCCAACAACAGACCATGAGGGGACATATGACTGTGTCATAACAAATAAATATGGCAAATCGATCTGCTGTGGCACTCTGGAGGTCTCTGACAAAAAGGTGGTAAAAACATCAGCGGCCAGACAAGAGGTGATAGTTTCAGAGGCACTACAGAAAGGTGAGGAAAAGGAGGGGAATGACATGATAGAAGCTGAACTTCAGACCTACATGGATACAGGAAAGGAAACACTAAAGGTGCCTCAGGCAGTGATCCAAAGACGCAGCCACTCAGATGAATCTTTTAGCTCTTCACTCGTAGAAATCAGAATTACTGCTGCCACCCCTGTCCCTGGGATGTCAGAGGGAAGCACTGAAGACAAACCTCAGGCATTTACAGAGAAAACTCCTGATGTACCAAGTGATGAAGGGGCCTCTCAGACTGTCAAACACAAATTTACCTTCTCCTTTGATGTGGTGGGTGAAGCTCCTATCATGGTCAGAGAATTGGAGAATGTCCCTTGTTCTGAAGGCAACACTGCTGTATTAGAATGTGAAATCACAGGTGAGCCTGCTCCAGAAGTCTCATGGTATTATGACAATATTTGCCTAGAAATCACCGCTGGAAAATACAGAGTTGAGGAAGACAATAAAGTGTATAGGCTTTATATAAACAGTTTTATGTTCACTGATGTAGGAGTGTACACATGTGTGGCTAGAAATAAGCTGGGAGAAGTTGCAAGCATCTGTGCTGTGTCATTTGAAGCTGCAGACGGTGGTAGTGCAGTAGAGGATGGTGGTTTTTCTTCATCTGGGAGGGTGAGGAAGTCTCCGGTTAGCTTAACTGAGCTCAATAAAGCCGTACAAGCTCCACCAGAGGTGGCTGCAAAATCCCAAAGAGCCAGACCTGGTATCTCTAGAGAGCCCCCAACTATATCTGGTTGTGGTCTGTCGGCCTCTGCCGCTGTCATAAAAGTTTCTCAGATTAAACAAGCTTTTGAGTCAGACTCTCCAGTTGCAATACCCCCTTCTGCCGAAGAGCAGAGAAAGGAAATGTTTTTCCCTGAGGAGTTTATACCTGCCGTGGCCGTTTCTTTTGACCAACCGGAACAAGCAGTGGGCACCATGCAGGCAGAAGGTGGTGATGTACGTCCTACTGCTAAGACAATAAATCCAGGTTCTCCAAAAGCTGGAGCAGGACCAGATTACATCAGAACTATTCCTGCTTCAGGAAAGTCAGTTTCCTCTCAAAATATTGCTGCTGAGGAAGGCCAAGACATTGCTTTGGCATCTGGTGATGTTGAAGAGGGAGCAGCTTTAGCAGAAAGTTATGGTGCACTGAAACAGTTTGTAGAGGAAGTGCAGGAGTCTCCAGAGATAGTCAGGCCTAAGCCACGGAAACCTGCTTCTTTTCCCGAGCAAATGGAAGCAGGTGAATTGGAGATAGTTGGGGAGGAGACAGTGCATACATTTGACAGAACCAGCAGCTTCATTCCGTTCCAGTGCGAAAAAGTCTCTGGAGTAAAACGCTATGTTAGAACAGCTGAAGAAGCTGTTAAGCCTAAAAGAATTTCTGATCCTCTCAAACCTAAGAGGCAAAGTGCAGCTGAAGGGTCTTCCACCTTTGACAGTGGGAGTGAAGTTGTCAGTGTCGAGGACCCAATTTATGTTGAGGGGGGAGCTGCTGATGAGGAGTTCACAGAAATTAAAAAACACATGAAACAAGAGTTTGAAGGAATTAGTGAGGGTAATGTTTTTATGGAGGAGGCTGAACTCCCATGTGAGGAGCTGATTTCCATCCCAGAACCCTCATATGACAGTGGGGTCTTCTTAAGCTTGCCTGACTCCCATGCCGATGTGACAGAAGTAGCAGAGGAAATGGTTGAGGCTCATACACAAATCAAGGCTGAAGATGAGAGAAATGATGTTCCCGTGAAGCCAGAACCAAAACCACTTATTGTCAAGCCTAAAATGGACAGCAGTGTTAAACAACTTGGCCTACCTGAGGATGCTGCGGCTGAGGGACCTCAGAGCCAGGTAGCATCTGTTCACGAAAGAGGTAGTTTGACCAAGGCAGCTGCAGCAGCCAGCTCCTTGGAGGAAGAGGAGGTCACTTTTGGTGCTGTGTACGACTACTACAACCCTCCGACAGATTGGGGAAGGCCACTGTCTCCTGAATCTGAAATGTCCATAGAGATCGGCAGCACTATGAGCGAAGAGATAGCCGAGGTAGCTGAGAGGTTCTACACCCCAGGCTCATCTACTGAGATCTCACAGCCAATTGCAGAGTCCTTCAATGATCCCAAGTCTCCCATGTCCTTCCATACTCCAAGTTCAGGTACGCCCGGTGGGTTTATGACCCCCCAGGAATATCCCTTCTCCCCCTTAGAACATAAAAGACCCTCTACAGGAGACTCTAGTGAGATGTTCTTCTCACCAGTTCATTTCCTGACATCTCCTGCAGATGAGGGCATTGAAACAACACCTCCTGGAATTAATGTGGATGAGAACCGGTTCCTGACCAAAGGAAGAGGGTCTTTATCCCTGGCAACCCTTCAGGAGAAAGTGCAGGGAATCCCTCCCGCCTTCCTTAAACCTCTTATTAAGAAAAGAGTGTTCGAAAATGACTCTCTCACATTTTTTGCCGAGGTATTTGGGCTACCTTCCCCTGAGGTGAAGTGGTTCTGCAACAAAACCCAACTAGTGGCAGATGACAGAGTTAAAATGGAGAGAGATGGTGATAGCATCTCACTAACAATTCACAATGTCACTAAAGCCGATCAGGGAGAGTATATCTGCGAGGCTGTCAATTACGTTGGGGAAGCCAGAAGTGTTGCTTTAGTTGTTGTTGTGTCACAGGAAGTGAGGTTCATGCCAGCCCCACCTGCTGTCACCTGTCAGCATGTGATGGAGTTTGATGTGGAGGAAGATGACTCATCTCGCTCTCCTTCCCCTCAAGAGATTCTGCTCGAAGTAGAATTGGATGAAAATGAGGTGAAAGAATTTGAGAAACAGGTTAAGATCATCACGATTCCCGAGTACACAGCGGACAACAAGAGCATGATCATATCTTTGGATGTATTACCGAGTATTTATGAGGAAGGCACTGTTGACTTTGTCACCCAGGAGCATGATGACTTGAAAATAGCTTTTGAGGTCACTGAGATGCCTCCAAGGTTTATCAATCCCATCTGTGACATGGAGACCCCAGAGGGCACCACGGTCATGTTCGAGTGCTCACTCATGGGAATTCCATCTCCCATTGTGTCTTGGTTCAAAGGTGACAAAAAGATTCCCCACAATAACAAAAAATTCTTGCACTCATCTGATGGAGACAACCACTTCCTGAAGATCTGTAAAGTCACAACACAGGATAGCGGCGTGTATGCCTGCAGGGCTATAAACGTTGTTGGGGAGACTCTGTGTAGGGCCACCTTGGTGGTGTTAAATGCCAAAGCTTTCTCAGGGAAGACCAGAGGCAGGGAGTTGACCGCTGTGTCTCTTGGAAGCGCCAAAGTCCAGCCGCAGAAATTTGACTTGATGGTTGGCAACACATCTTTCGACGGTGAGCAGGTGTCAGAAATTGAGCTCGAGTTTGAGTTTGAGCAAGAGGCAGATGAGTCTCAGCGAGCAGTCAGGCTGGTGGCCAACACTGACAACGAAATGAGCGAACAAGGAGACAAATACGTGAGCATTAACTTTGATGTATTTGCTGAACCAGCAAAAGATGACAAGATAGAATTCAAAGGAAAGTCCTCTGACACGTGTAGCTTCCAATTCCAGGTGACAGAGTCACCCCCTAAATGTGTCATCCCATTGACTAACGTTACAGCAGCAGTAGGGACACCAGTTATCCTCCAGTGTCTGGTTAGTGGTAAACCAAATCCCACAGCCGAATGGTACAAAGATGGAGACCGAGTCACAGACAGCAGGTGTATAATCCAGGAGAAAACTGCAGGCCATTTCAATCTGCTCATTACAAACGTGACCCAGAGTGATGCTGGCGAGTATAAGTGCATAATCCAAAACACAGCCGGTTGCATTGAAACCACTGCGCTGCTGAAGGTGTTTTAGAAGTTGAAGGGTTTGTTGAGGCTGGTTGCACAAAGAAAAACGAACTGTCCTAGTTCTGTAGTTGTGTGTCGTTAATTCTAATTTAAGATGGTTGTTTTCTTGGTGTACTAAGATTAGGTTTTGAAAATTTTAAAAATGGCTGACCAAGCAACCTCTTCAAACAATGAGTGAAGCTAAATTGAACAGGAAATATTTCCACACATAATCTCTCAAAACACAGTTTGTTTTTCATTGCTTGCTTAATACTGTTTACAAAATTTCCACTTCAGTATGTAGAAGTTGTGCTTTACTGTTAACACTGAAACACAACTGTTTCTATCTTTTGGCTTAAATTAGTCAGTTTTTATTTTTGTATAACCAATGTCATTGTTGTGTAAGAGCAGAGCTGAGACTAGCACAGTAGAAAATGTAAAATTATCTTTGGGCAACCAGCCTTTAGTAAAAACATAGTGTGTTAATGTTTGTCATAGTGTGTCAGTGATGAAAAATGGAAGCTTAAAAAAAAAGAGAGTATGAATAGTGTAGAAAGTGACACAGAGAGTCTGCTGACACTTTTTTTCTTTATTTATTTTAAGTTGTGTAAAACTAATTTTATCTAAATTTCTGTTGGGAAAATCTGTGTTTATGTTTGGTTTGTTATCTGGTAACACTTTAAAACTGAGATGCTGTTACTTTGAAATTCATTCGACAACTGACCACAACTGCATCTATTTTATCCAAAGTTTTAACAGCTCGAAGAAAAATTTACCAGTCTGTTTTCAACATTGTGCTATTCACATCAGTTTGCGCTATGGAAAATAACAACTACTGTTAGGAATATTAGGGATGTGCGTGAAGCAAGTTTCTCATATACACAAAACATTCACAGTAATACATATCATTGACATTTTAAGTGGTAGTACATGTTTTGACATACATTAGTACATTTTGTGAGGCTTTTTTTGAACTGCGAAGTCATAGTAATGGTCCCACTGAGAAGCTGACTTCTCTTTGGAAGTAATCCGTCTTTTAAAATTAAATATAATTTAATCAAATTCATTTTTCATGTATGATTATAATGGCTGGTAATGTGAATGATTTTAGTTCACTTATAGATAAAATAAAAAATCTCAGCCCTAATCATTCTAAGATTAATATATTAAGTGATCATCGTATCCAAAGTCAAACTTGAAACAAAAGAATATATTGTCATATTGCTTACTCATATTGTTGCTTGTGTGATTTAGCATTTTGTCACAGTATACTTTTTTGTGTTTGATGAGCTTTCATTGTGTGTGAATGATGTTTTTAGGATTTAAGGCAAACTGATAATTCATAGCAGAGTATGACTATTGATAACAGATTTTAAAAATGAATAATACTGTGAAATTTTTTTAAATGTTAAAACATAAGTTTTGATGTTTTGTAAATATGTGTAATTCTAGGAGTGTATGAGTAGTATTTGCCATTAAAAGAAGCACGTTTTAAAAGATCTGGCATTGAGATAGAAAGTCATGGTTTATTTGTACAGACGTCACATTGGTTTGTCGAGGAGTTTATATAATAAAATATTTGATGACGTAAAGTTAACGTCTGAGCTTTTTTTCTTTTTTAAACAGTTTACATGGGTGCATATTGGTTGTCCAGTGTTCACATGGTCAATATGTCAATCGTCACATTTTCAGTCAAAATACAGGTTTAAAAATGCAATTTACTCACAGCATGTTTTGTGTACCAAAATGTATTTTGATTTTGTGACCAACACCAAACAGTGATCCATTCTTGAGCTTCGTTAAGACAAACCTCTTCCTTAAGAGGAAAACAGTTTTTCATTATTTGTTGCGTTAAAGGTTTAATTGAGTTACATGCAATGTGTCTTCAGTGTGTAAACTATTTGTTTGCTTTGCAATGAGATTCAAATTATATTTGATGTATTTAGCTTTAATAATAATAATACATTTAAGTAGGTAATTGAGGAAAATTACCAAAAAAGCAGACCAGCTTTATTTGTACAGCCAGTATCACAAATCACACAATTTTCCCCAAAGGTTTGGTTGTCAGGACAGCAAATCCTCCATTCTGACAAGGAAAAACTCCCCAAACACCGTTTAATGCATAGAAAAAGGAGGAAACCCTAGGAAGGGCCACAGAAAGCATTTATCTCTCAGGATGGACAGACGTCCAATCCCTGATCGCAAAATTGTGTCAGGCACCCTCATCTAGGCCACATGCTGCGTGGAATGATGGAACTTTGGAGGTCTGCCCTTGTTTGCCAGATCTGAGCCACAAGCAGGCCATAGCATGGCCAGATGTCTTCCAAGAACAAACCAAATAAACCAGAACTGTCCCAAGTCTGGGTCAAACCCAGCCCACCTGAACAGATTGATCTATGGCCCAGATTTGGGCCACTTCTGGTTTATGCGCTTTGCTCCTGGCTGACATCTGGCAAACAGGAGCGGACCATCCAGGTGTGGTATGTGGGCTGGATGAACGCCTCCTGATGTGGGCCAGATCTGGGCCGCAACAATTTTGCTGTATTGGATAGATGTGTACAGAATAGATACAATCATAAAAAATACATATGAAATTTGATTCCAAGTATACAGATAGATGTAGAGCTCAAGTGAAGAGTAAATATCCAGGAGAACAACTTTTCAACTTCTGGTGTCGTCATATAGGTAGAACTTACAAACCACAAACGCTGAAGAAAACACATCAACATTCACACAGATAAGTGAGACGGACAAACGCAGAGTAAGAGAGAAACATGATAGCACAAAAAAATAAAAGCAAAAGCAATAAAAGATGAACAAACTCTATGGATTCTTGATGATGACATTGCATAAAGATTTCAATTCCAATATCGAACCATAGAAATAAATCACTTTCTTAGCAGAGAAGGTCAAAGATTCATCTGTCCATTTGGGGGAACTTCTACGGGGTGCTAACTGAAACTGAGTCACTGTTAAAAAAAACTAAAACACAAGTTTTTTAGGGTTGTCCTCTCTTAATCACTTAGTCAACTCATAGATGGTAGGGACTTTATAAACTGAATTATTTATAAAAATGTTCAATAATATGGATTAGGAATGAGCTACTAGCAGCTGTAAAGTGAAACGTCTAAATCAATATTCCCAAATATTTTTTTAGAATAATAAGCACCAAAGAACACTTGACTAATACTAGTCAACATATTTAGTCAAAAACAATCCTATCACTATTAGTTGACTAAGAATTTCTATAGTCAAGGACAGCCCTAATATTTGCTTTTATGAATTTATTGTTAATGTGATAGTTTTGTGTTGTGGATATTGTTATCAGTCTTGCTCAATATTTCCTGACAGAGCGTGTTAGCACCACCATCACCACTGTGGAAGAGCAAGAGGAAACCTACTACACTGGTGTCCAGTTACCACAGAAAACAAAAACACTTGAACTCAAGCCAGAGTCCAAACGTTACTCTTCCTCTTTAGAGAAGAAAAAAGAAAAGCCAGTTTTCCTCAGTCAGCTCTCCCCAGCAGCTGTAACATCAGGGGAAACAGCCAGGTTTACTGTCAAAGTGTCCGGCTTTCCAAAGCCGACTGTTCAGTGGTCTCACAATGGAAAAGTGATAAAGAGCTCCTCTATATACAAACTGATAGAGGAGAAGGAGGAGTATACGTTAGTAATCACCAAGGTCACATCTGAGTATGAGGGCGAGTATTCTTGCACTGCTACCAACAGATTTGGCCAGACAACGTGCACCACATACCTCGAAGTGAAAAAGACTGATGTTAGCCAGGCAGAGAGATGGGTTGAAAAGATGTTCAAAGTCACAGGTCAACCTCCGACTTTCACTGTTCAGATTCAACCTGTGAGGTGCTCAGAAGGAGGAGAGGTTTCCTTTAATTACAAAGCCAGTGGTGACCCAATGCCTGATGTGAAGTGGTTCAAGGGGGCCTTCCAGATCCAGCACAGTAGAAATTGTAATGTTCTCGCCAACCCAGATGGATCTGGCTTCATCAATATTAAGAGCGTCAAACAGGAAGACAGTGGTCTGTACACATGTAAGGCCTCCAACCAGTTTGGGGAGGCATCTTGTAGTGCTGAGCTTGTTGTGTTCAGAGAATCTGTCTCAGTTTCTCGGAAACAGGAACAAATGACAGTGGTTCAGAAGAAAGGCTACAAGGTTTCAATGACAGAACAGGCAACTGAGTCCCGCTTGTACCAGGTCAGCCTGCCGGGCCAGGACAGAACTAGATCAGATCAGATGGTTTACACCATTGGCACTGAAGACCGGCAAATAATTCCCAGTGAGCAAGTGGGCTCCCTTAGAGAACTAGACATCTCTGCTGCCACTGTTCATCGTGAGCAGCTGACCCACCAGGCAGCAGTTCTTCAGTCTCATGAGATAGAGGAAAGGGTGTCTGTGGTTCCTACCCGCCCACCTCAGGTTTCAGCTATTCCTGCAAAACAGATCCACATGGCAGCATTTACATCATCTGTCGAAGAGAGTCAGGATCTTACAGAGCAGCACTGTGATCGCATTCAAAGCCCTGAAGTCATTGAGCTTCAGGCTGCTAGAGAAAAGAGGTCCAAGGTGATGTCAGCTGTTGCTGAAGAGCTCATCCCACTTTCTACTATTAGCACAGAACCCCTGGCTGACAGGAAACCTGCAACTGTCAGGCCGACATCAGAACCTAAACATCTTGTCAGTGGGCATCAAGTTGAGTCACAACTTTCCATCCTAAAAGAGCAGTCTCAGGATATCCCCAAACCTCAGGAGGAGAAGAGTTACAAGGTTAAAGAAGGTATTAAGATTTTATACTCAGCCCAGTCTGCAGAGAAACGGGTGCTTGCAGAGGGCCACACAACTGAATTAGCAACAGCAGACTCTGCTGTGAAACCTTCTGTTGAGAAGGAACAGCACCAACCTGTAATGGCCTCCGTTAGTGAGTGCAAACAGACTCTTTCCAAGGAGACCAAGTTCTCCATGCAGAGGCCAACAGAGGAGACAGCCCATCTCTGTAAGGATAAAATGATGAAGGCAGCTCTAACTGCCGAAGAGACACGAACGCTGCAGGCTGAGCCCACTCAGCAGCTGCCAAGTCTGGACAGTGCCACGTCCATCCAGTCACAGGTAGAAGGAGAGCAGTTATTGCACCTACAGGTTATCACAGAGCAGGACCTCCTCCCATCTGAGAAGAGCTTCACCTGTGAGAAACCAGCACCAGAACAAGCAGGAAGCAGGAAAAGTCCCACTCTGCTACACATTGTTAGTCAGGATGAGCAGAGGACAGTAGTTTGTGAGGACACATTAGAGTTTGAGGCCAAGGCCAGTACCTTGACCATCCAGCCCCAGAAAGTCGCTCCTACTCTGCTGCATCTTCAGTCAACCCAGCCTGTGGAGGCACTACCCAAAGAGGGTATTCTTATAATTGAGAAGCCTGACCAGCAGGTGGCAGCACAGAAACAAGAAAAGAAAAGGAGTCATGCAGCCATCTTGGAAGAGAGAAGGGAGCTCACGGCAGATTATCACAAAGAGCTGGATTTGTCCGTGACTGGCATTCAGTCTCAGCTTCGAACTGAGCCCAGACCTGAAAACATCCTCCAGCTCTCCTTCCAGCCCATGCAGCTGCCGAAGGAGACGCCACTTACTACTGACATCAAGCAGCAGCGAGCTTTGGTGCAGAAGGAAGATCGCTGGAATGTGATGCATGTCAACATTGTGGAAGACAGTCAGGCCTTGGAGGAGGGTCACACAGAGAGTCTTACAGCCGTGGATAAATTCACCTGTGAGACAGCTGTTGAGCCAAAAGTTCCCACTGAGCCAATCCAGATCGAAGAGAAAGAAATCTCCACTGAAAGTAGTGTCCTCCTAGAGGCAGCAGAACAAGACTTTGCTGTTCAGATCCAGGAGGGGCAGTCAGTCAGGCAGTCGATAGTGATGGATGAGAAACAAGTGCTGACGGGTGAGCTCTCTCAGGAGATCACCAAGTCTCAGTCCACTAAAGTTGTTGTCACCACACAGCCGAAACTGTCCCTTATGGCGTCAGAATCAAAAGACAACACAGCTCTTCCCAAAGAGATGACGTTTGTGGTTCAGGTCCCCAAACCATCCAGTCTGAATATACGCCATCAGCTCAGAGATGCTCTTCAATCTGCTGTGGCCAGCGACCAACACGTTTTACTGGCTGATGTCGTAGGAGGGTTACAGGCTGTAGAAGTGCAGGAAGTCAAGGTTCAAAGAGAGCCCAAGCGGGCCATGTTTACATACCTGATCACAACAGCAGGTGCCCCCATGGAGATCACTCTGGCTTTTGAGGGAAGCTATCCTCAGACAGCTGACTTCAGGACTGAACTCCAGGCAGCTTTCCACTCTATAGTATACCAGGAAGCTCATGTTCTTACTTCAGAACAGCCAGGCACAATGCAGCTAGACAAACCTCAAAGGGCGCAAGTCACCTCAGCCCGCTCTAAGCAAATGCTGTCATCCATGGTAGAGACAGTGAGTGTGTCAGAGAGTGCAATTGATTTCACTGCTGTTAAATCTCAGGCTGCTTCACTTAAGACTGAGTCTAAAACGGTAGTTGAATGTGCTGCTGCTGAACAACAGGTTGTGACGCAGGAATCCAAGGTAGCAAAAATGGAGCAGACCATCTCATCCCAGGTCAAAATTTCCACTGAGGCTCACATGGCTTTCGAGCAGTCGGTCCAGGTATCAAAACAGGAGGTGAGGTCCGTAACGGTGAAAAGCAGAGATAGAGATGTAGGAGCGGCTATTTTTACTACTGCCCTGCCTCCCACCACCGTCCCCACCGAACAGGTAATGGATGTTAGCATCCAGAGGGAGCACAGGGAGGAGATCTTCAAGGAGGAAGTTACAGTATCCAGGCCAGAACAGAGAGAATTCCCTCTAATAGTCTCCTCCCTCGAAGATTTATCCTTCGAAGAAGATAGTAAAGTAACCTTTAGCACCACCATTAAGTACGTCACAAAGGTAAACTGGTTTTTCAATGGGCAATTGGTAAAATCTGGCAAAGAGTTCAAGTGTTCCAAAGACCACGACACGTACACATTGGTTATCAACAAAGTTGTCAAGGAGAGGCATCAAGGAGAATATGTGTGTGAGGCTGAGAATGAAGCCGGCAGGACTACAACATCTTCAAGACTCACTGTGGTCTCAAGAGGTTTGAAAATAGGACAAATCAATGTATCATTCATTCATTCACCCATTTTCTCTGAATGACTAATCATTCACATAAATGGGTTCATTCAAGACCTTTGTCCTCACATGAAATTATGCATTCTTCACTCTGGTCTATATTCATTTCATAGCTCAGCATGAGCTCTCTTATCAGGGCACTGGATGGTACTAACTCACCATGTCTTGTTTGTTCCACATCATTGTATGGTCAGTAATTTCCTAAAGACCAGAACCTTCACAACCATGCAAGTTTAGCTCGAGGCTATGTAGTCAATAAGCATCTTGCTATAATTGTTGTGATGATTCTTGTCTTCAGGTAACTTTCATGGTCTTTCCATGGTCACTTTGGCATGTCAGTGGCAACAGGTTCCTTTTTTTAAATCCATGTTTTGTCTCATTCCTTTAGGTTCATTCTCTCCACATCTCCAATGTTTCTGTGCATGTTTCAGGGCTTCAACTTGACATTGCTTCATCTTTCACAAATTCTTTGTTTCTTCCTTCTTTTAGCCTGAACCCTAGCCCCATGAGAATCATGCTCAATTAAAGCATCTTTTTCTGAGCAACTTTACATGAAACCATGGGGCTAATGTTCTTGCTATTTCCTTTACAGTCACTCCTGAACCTCCTTCCACCATTGTTGTACATTCCACCATTTCTGTTCCTGATCTGTCAGTTTTCTGTCAGAGTTTCATAGATTCCATTACTAACATTTATCTTTTATTTCTCTGCGTGTGCCTCAGTGCCACCTGTGTTTAGGCAGAAAATCGTACCTCTGGAGATCAACGTCGGCAGCAATGCCAAGTTTGAATGTGAAACCGAGGATGCTCCGAATGTGACCTTCAAATGGTACAAGTCTGGCACTGAGATCAGACAGAGCGAGAAGTATAGGATCCTCAGCCGCCACACCAGCTCGTCCCTGGAGCTCATGAACCCAGTCAAAGCCGACAGCAGTGAATACACCTGCAAGGCTTCAAACCAGCATGGCACTGTCAGCTGCACTGCCTCACTCATTGTCACTGGTAAGCCCCAAGTGGGATCTTTTTTAAATTATCGCTTTATTATGTGTGTCTTTGAGAGAGAGAGAATTATATACGTATTTGCACTGTGTTTTATCCTGAATCGTTACGATGCAATGTGGAAGTGATGATTTGTTTATAAACTGGATCTGGTCACATTTGACAAGACAAAATTTTGTTGAGAATAACATTTCTCATGTTTAAATCTGAATCGATCACCAAGTTGAGATTGCTCATTCCACTTCTTAAAATTTGTTCAACTTTCTTGTATGTTCTACCTGCTCTCCATAGAAATGTACCCTCCGGTATTTGTATCAAAACCAGAGCCAATGACTTTATATGTGGGCAAACAAGCTGTGTTCCAGTGTGCACTCACTGGATCCTCACCTATGGATGTTGTCTGGCACAAGGACAGCATAGCCATCTCCTCTGGAGGGAACTATGTCATGAAATGTGAAAAGAACAAGTATTCTCTTCAGATTAAAAGTCTTGAACTGACTGACCAGGGAGTGTACCTGTGCAAGGCCTCCAACAGTGTCGGCACTGCTACCTTTACTACAGAGCTCAAGGTTATCAACAAGCCCAGCTTTGTTAAGACCGTTGAGCCAGTGTCAGCTGCTGTCAATGACCCGCTGAGACTGGAGTGCCAGGTGGATGAGGACACTGGTGTGACCGTCACCTGGACCAGGGATGGCAAAAAAGTACACCAGAGCATGGATTGTAAACTGTCCTTTGAGGACAAGGTCGCTGTTGTTGAGATACCCAAGTCCAAACTGAAAGACTCTGGGAAATATGTTTGCACAGCCGCAAATGAGGCTGGGAGCTCATCCTGTGAGGCTCTGGTAACAGTTCAAGGTAAGATCTTAAGGATGATCTTTCCATTAGTTTTAATAAAAACACACATCTCTTTAAATGAGCTTGGGGATTTCTGCTGACAACTGTTCACAGCCAACTGCAAGCTGATGCTAACACTTTGCACTGCTGTCTTCTTTTGCATTTCTTTTTCGCTCTTTTCTGTCTTGGTTATTTAGTTTTCTTCTGTCTGCCTTTGATCATGTTTAAAAATCTTGGTGTTTTTGAACTAAAAACTCATTTCAGAGCCTCCTACATTTGTCAAGAAAATGGAACCTAAGATTACATGGAAACAAGGTATAGCTGCACGCTTACAGTGCACCATTAAAGGATCGCCTGAACTTCGCATCCACTGGTTCTGGAATGAGAGAGAGCTTAGCGATGGAGATAAATACAAAATGTCTTTCAAGACTGGAGTTGTCACTCTGGAGATAATGAACCTTGTGGTCACAGACAGTGGAAGTTACACCTGTGAGGTGTCAAATAATGCTGGCAGCGAGAGCTGCAACACCCTTGTAGCTGTTAAAGGTTTGTCAAATCTTGCATTTACTTTACATTCACTGTCCAAGTAAGACAGCCTTTGGTATTAACTGCATACACTTCATGTACCCTTCTGACACCCAGAGCCACCTTCCATTAGAAAAGACCTGCACACACTAGAGGCTGTGAAGGGAGCAGCAGCTCAGCTGGAGTGTGAGATCACTGGAACAGCTCCTTTTGAAATCAGCTGGCTAAAAAATAAGAAAGCCATCACCAGTGATCAGAAGTATAAAATAATCTCCCAAGATTCCTTGTCAAGGCTGGAGATTCAGACCTTTGAAAGTGCAGATGTTGGAGATTATCAGTGTATCATATCTAATGATGTGGGAAAAGTCACCACTAAGGCCCTAGCTAAACTTAAAGGTTAGTAAACCTGGGTTTAATAAAACTGTGTAATTGACTTGACTGGTTGATCTTGAGCTTCAAGTTCAGTTTTTTAACTCATAATGTGTTTTTGTAGAGCCACCAACTTTCGCTAAGAGGGTTGAGAGTGCGACAGCAGTGTTGGGAAATACAGTGAAACTTCAGGGAACCATTAAAGGCTCAGCTCCCATCACCGTTAAATGGATGAAAGACTCTGAAATACTGAGAGATGATGATCCAAATATCAAGATGGTGTTTGAGAACAATGTTGCTTGCTTATCGATAACAACAGTGGCCATCAGCCACGGCGGCAAGTATTCGTGCCAAGCTGAGAACGAAGCGGGTCAACAAAAATGTGAAGCTACCTTGACTGTCCAAGGTCAGAAGACATCTTTGATGAGGAATTACTTATTTCATCTTATTTTAGTTTCTTGTGACTAAATTCTTTTATCTTAATAACTGTCTTATCCCAGAACCTGCCAGAATCGTAGAACCTGCAGAGTCCATTAGTGTGACTGCAGGGGATTCAGCCACATTGGAGTGCACGATTTCTGGAAGCCCAGAACTCAAAGTGAAGTGGTTTAAAGACGGGAAGGAGATGATAAGTGGCCGAAAATATAAGATGACTCTGAAGGACAATATTGCCACCATGAAGATTCTTACGGCAGAAAGAGGAGACACTTCAGAATACAAGATGGAGGTCTCCAATAAAGTTGGGAAAGCCCAGTGCACATGCTCAGTCACTGTCTTAGGTTAGCTGCTGGTTTCTGCTTTTAACATTTGATGATTTTGCTTGTTTGAAATTATGAAAAGTCTTAGTTACTAATAACTTCTTACTTCGAAAATCTGTAGTTGTTATTTTTGTTTTATGACAACAAGAAAATAAATTTAGACACTTTATTAAGACTTGTGAGAGAAACATTTAGCTTAGTTTTCGCAGTGATTATAATCGCAGTTAAAGCCAGTGTGCGGAGTGCCGTTTGCTTTTGGATTTCAGCAGAGTGATTCTTTTCAGAAACAGTTGAAACTGTCTTAATACATTAGATGTTTTTTCTTCAACAACCAGATCGGATAATGCCTCCAACTTTCACCAAGTCCCTGAAAAGAGTTGATGGAAATATTGGTAATGATGTCTCCATGGATTGTAAGGTGTCTGGGTCCCAACCCATGACCATAGCTTGGTTCAAAGATGACCAGGAGATCAAGCCTGGATCCAAATTCCAGCCTGAATTCAAAGACAGCTCTGCTACACTTCAAATTATTCGGCTGGAGAAGGCTGACTCAGGAGTGTACAAATGCAGAGCCACCAATTCAGCAGGCTTTAAAGAAACAAGCGGGACACTTTATGCCAAAGGTTATGAACGCTTGTCTTATGTTGTTCTTCTGTTTCGTGTGTACAACCTTTGAATGATTTCATGCTAAAATGAAATGCGATTTTGTTTTGTTTACGGCCTCCAGAGCCCCCAGTGTTCACAGTGCAACCAGACAACCAGGATGTTATACCCGGAACCACTATTTCCTTCAAAGCAGCCTTCACTGGAACAGCTCCTTTAGCTGTTAAGTGGTACAAAGAGGACAAAGAGATTATAACTGGAGGCACATGTTTCATAAAGAAAGATGCCTCTTCATCTTCTTTGGAGCTTCACTCTGTGAAACCCAGTGACTCTGCTAAATACACATGCCAAGTATCCAATGACGCTGGAAAGGTGGATTGCACTGCAGTCCTCTTTGTGAAAGGTGTCAGTCTTCAGTATTGTGTGCAGCTGCATGAAAATGTCTTGACATTCTTTGCGACATAAATATCTCTTTTGATACTAATATCATGTCTTCTGTCTGATAATGAATGTTAACCTCTTCTCTCAGAACCTCCCGTGTTTGTGAGAAAGCTTGAGGCGACTAAGCTCGTCACCAGCGGCGATTCCTCCAGGCTGGAGTGCAAAGTGACGGGCAGTCCCGTCATCAGTTTCAAGTGGTTCAAGGATGAGATGGAGATTAGCTCAAGTCCTAAATACACAATCGCCTTGACTGATTTAGTGCCATCTCTGGAAATAGTCAAATGCACAGTAGAGGACTGTGGAGATTATGTCTGTGTGGCATCCAGCGAGGCCGGTAGCGACCGCTGCAGCAGTACAGTTACAGTCAAAGGTTGGTTTAGGACAACAAATGCTTCTCTTGCACTGAAACATTATCTGAGTTCTCAGTGATTTGTTTTAAACACATTTTTTACTGAAGTAAAGACTTATTGTGACTTTGAAGACCTTTTTCTTTAGTTCACCACCATGTATCCCATCAACATGCCACAGCCCAGGTGGATGAGGACTTGGCAGCTGATCACACCAAGACTTGCTGCTAAAGGCACGGCTTGGAAAGCATGTCGGAAAAAATGGCTGAACAGAGACCAATTATGGAAATCACTGTGAAAAGTTGATAAATATTCAAACAAAATGCTACAAAAATGTGTTGCAAGCTCACCGTACCCTAGGAAAACAATGATTTTGCTGGTGATGTGTTCGGAGCGACTTGTCTTGGTGTGATCAACCACATAGCTAAAAACACCTTGTGAAACGAATGCTGAAATGGGACATAGCCTCTCATTAAAGCTGAAGAAGTCATTTAGAAAAAAGTGTCTTCAACCTCACAATAAAAACTCCAGTGGAATCGTTCATTTTGACTTTGCATTATCATATATCATACTTGTTTAGTCCAGTGTAAAGCGCTGACCCGTTCGTTGTTTTCTTCTAGAACCACCGTTGTTTGTGCGTAGCTTGGAGCCCAAAGACGCGGTGAAAGGTTCTGAGATGATGCTGGAGGGCCAAGTCTCTGGTTCTGCCCCTTTCACTGTGTCTTTTTATAAGAACAAAAAGCTGATTAGGAATGACAAGAGACACAGGATCACTGTGAAAGATGACCTGATAGCCCTGCAGGTGCTGGCAGTAGAGGCAGGAGATGTTGGTTTGTACCAGTGTACTGTTGAGAATGAAGTGGGGAGAGCCTCCTGTGAGTGTCAAGTGACACTAAAAGGTTGGTTTAGATGTTATGGACTTGTAATTAACTTTTCTGCTGCAATTTTACATTTTCTCCATATCTATATTTGTATAGCCACGCAAAGCTAGCACACAGTTCCCTCTTTGCTCATTCTGATCTGGCAATGCTAGACATTCGCTTCTGGCTTTGTTTCTAGTGGACCTCACAAATACAGCAACATTAAGCAAAGTTTTATAGTGCCCATAGACGGTGCTGAATGAACAAATGCACTCAGAGTATGGGTGGTCATTGGTTTTTTGCTTCTGCTGAAAAAAGGGTGTCTGCTCCAGAAATGTTGGTAGTTTCTCAAAAACTCTGACAAAATCACTTTCTTGGTAATTTTGAAGATAGTGTTACATCTACTGAGAGAAGGTTCATGTTGCATAAATGAAGCTCTACGTGATTGAATTTCTCCCTTTGATCAGGAAAATGTACTCAAGCATTTTGATTTTGTTTCCAAAATACATAGCTTGTTCTAAAGACTGAGCGTTTGGGATGAAGTCTAACTTTGCGAGGCTAATATTCAGTAGATATTCAGTAGATATTTAGTAGATATTTTGTAGAGGTGCCAATAACATTCATGTAAAACTTTTCCTTATAGAACCACCATCATTTGTGCAAAAGCTGGGAAACCTCAGTCCCTTGGTGGGCAGCGAGGTTTCACTGCAGTGCACTCTGAAGGGCTCAGAACCTATGACTGTGTCCTGGATGAAAGACAACCATGAGCTCAAAGAGGCTGAACACATTCAGATTACATATGAGAACAAGACTGCTCTGCTGCACATCACAAACTTACAGAGCAAACATGGTGGCAAATACTCTTGCCAGGCTCAGAATCAGGCTGGGAGTCAGACATGCTCCGCTGTGTTGACAGTCAAAGGTTGGTTGAGATACTCAAGAAGAGTTCTTGGTCCATCTTTACTTTTTAGTACATCAGGTTTGGGATTCTTTACTGATTCTTTTGTTTGACATCTCAGAGCCAGCTAAGGTCACCGAGGAGGCTAAGTCTATCAGTGTGACTCAGGGGGATCCAGCCACGCTGGAGGCCAGGTACTCTGGCACCAAACCGCTGAAGGCCAGATGGCTAAAGGATGGCAAGGAGTTGACCTCAGGCCTGAGATATAAAGTTCATGGCACAGACACCAGCTCTGTGCTCAAGATTATTAAAACTGACAAAACTGACGGTGGCGATTACACCTTTGAGGTTTCAAATGATGTTGGCCACAGTTCTTGCGAGGCCACGCTCACCATTCTGGGTCAGTTTTGAATTTGCGTCCTAGAATATAAACTGAGTTTTGTTTAATTACAAATTCTGTTGAACATTGCTTCTCCCTCTTTTTCTCTTCCACCTACATTAGATCAAATAATTCCACCGTCTTTTACAAGAAAACTGAAGCAGACGGAAGGTATCAAAGGATCATTTGCACATCTGGAGTGTCTTGTATCTGGATCCTTGCCCATAACCATACAATGGTACAAAGATGAAAAAGAGATCCAGACGAGTGAGAAACACAAATGCACATTCTTTGAGAATGTTGCTTTTCTGGAAATCTCTAATCTTGACAGTAAAGATAGCGGCAGTTACACCTGCATCGCTAAAAACAAAGCGGGAACTGTCCAGTGCTCTGGGATCTTGTTTGTAAAAGGTTTGAATATGTTTTATTTTTTGTAGTATTTATGAGTCACTTGATGTGTCTCATCAAATTATAGTCATTCAACTGAAAGGATCTTTTACAAGCATTTATTTGTTCCTCTTTTCCAGAACCACCATGCATTCTCGAAAAGCCTGAATCCATGAATGTTTTGCCTGGCTCAAAGGTTCAGTTTAGCGTTCTTGTCTCTGGCACGCCACCACTGACCATAAAGTGGTTTAAAAACAAGAAAGAGATTTTGTCCAGTGCAGACTGCAATGTCGTCAAAGACAACACCTCAAGCTCACTGGAGCTCTTCTTTGCCAAAACCACAGATTCTGGAGACTATGTCTGTGAAATACAGAATGATGTTGGCTCCACATCATGCCAGGCAACACTCTTTGTCAAAGGTTTTCATTCTTTATACGAAACTGTATGGCAACTCTAAAGTCTGTCTCCATCCATTTGTTCTTATGTTTGTTTTGAATTTAAATTAGTTTCTTTCTTTTGACTTCGCACCAACCCTCCAATTTCTTTAAAGCTTTTACATTGAAATCTTTGTGGTATGAAGTGACCGTACAGCCTTTCCCTCTGTCCCACTGCACTCACCATTAAAGGCTTTTACCTCTTGTCGCTGGCACAAGATATTACAATAATTAGGACAACTCTATGTAAGGAAGACCTTAGGAAGGCGATCCATACAGCCTAATTAGCAATGAAATGCTGTGATATTGTCATTGTCATGTTATTATTACATAGTCTGGCACTGCACCACATTTTAAGCATCATTTGGATGGAGACACACATATTGCCCATTTATAAAGGTCAGAATTCTCCTCTCACCAGTGGTCTGATAGTTACATCTAATGTTTTATTTCATTTCTTAGAGCCACCTAAGTTTACACAGACCCCAGCACGTGTGTCCGTGATCCGTCCTGGTCAGAATAAAGCGTTTGAGTGCCAGGTGACCGGCACACCTGAGATAGACATCTACTGGTTCAGGGAAGGATCTGAAATCAGCCCCAGTGATCGGTACAAGATGACCTTTGTTGACTCTGTGGCAACTCTGGAAGTTTGTGGGGCTGATACCAAAGACAGTGGGCTTTACTACTGTGAGGCTCGTAATGAGGCTGGCAGTGAGAGCTGCAGCATGGAGCTCAAGGTCAAAGGTTAGTTGTGTCAGAAGACATGGTGATTATTGTGCAGGATTTTTAAGAATATAGAATTGGAGGCACAGGTTTCCCAATACCTGAAGAGGACATCTTTCCTAGATTATCTGCCATAAACCTTAAAAGAACTGTGTTGACATTGATTTTATATTTTATTTGGGAGTTTTAATGTTTGGTTCCACCATTTAAAAAGAATGATATATTACATAAACAAACTGGCCTCAAAGATTGTTTAATGGACTTTAAAAAATTAAAATGCTGTCTCAGACCAGCAAGAAAACTTTTATTGGGAAACTTTGCTTCTAAGAAAATGATTGGTAGATTATTTGTCTAAAAGGATTAACGCTTGAGAAAATGGTCAGTGACAATTTGTTTTCTCTTACCTTAGAACCGCCGTCATTTATCAGAGAGCTTGCTCCAATTGATGTTGTGAAGGGTTCCAGTTCTGGTTTTGAATGTCAAGTTGCTGGGACTGCTCCGTTTGAGATAACATGGCACAAAGATGCAAAGGAGATCAAACCCAGTGCTAAACATGGTTTCTCTCAGATGAATGGCACTGTTGGTCTAGAAGTGAACAAATGTGACACTGTAGATGTTGGTGAATACCAGTGTACCGTTGCCAACGAGGTTGGAACCTGTACTTGTAAGACTACGCTTAACCTAAAAGGTTGGTCTAATCAGAATTACAAATCAACATTTGAGGTAATAAATGATCATTTACTTTAACATTTCATTGGTTTTCTCCAATAGAACCACCAATATTTACCAAGAGGATTGAGAACACTGCCACTGTTCTGGGTAAACTGGCAGAGTTTCAGTGTATTGTGAAAGGTTCTCCCACTCTCTCTGTACAATGGCAAAAAGATGAGAGCTGGATTTTGGAGGATCCAAAGATTGAGAGAACATTTGAGAACAATGTGGCAACTCTCAGGATTTCTGCCTGTGAGGCAACACACAGTGGAAAATACACCTGCCAGGTGGTAAACGAGGCAGGGCAGGATAAATGCTTTGCCACCCTCACGGTGCAAGGTATACCTGTGCTTGAAATCTTGGCTGTCAAATCTTGCCTTGTTCTTAACTTGGTTGGAAATTAATGATGATTGACTTTGTTTTGCATTGTAGAGCCTCCTCAGATCACAGAGAAACCTGAGGTGATAAAGGTTACAGTCGGAGATCCAGTCAGTCTGGACTGTAAGGTTACAGGTTCCCCTGAGCTCAAAGTGAAATGGATGAAAAATGGCAGGGAGCTTCAGTCCATCAGGCAGCATAAGCTGATGTTTGAGAACAACATCAGCAGCCTAAAGATTCAGTCTGCTCAGAAAGAGGACGAAGGAGAGTATGTCTTCGAGGTGGCAAACCACATCAGTAGCTGCACCTGCAAAGTCAAACTGAGTGTACTAGGTTGGTGTAAAATACATCTCTTAAACAACTCTTGGTGACTATGTTGAACAAAGTCTAATTGCTTTCTTATTATTCTTTTGGTAACAGAACAAGTAATTGCTCCAAGCTTCATCAAACCCCTGGTAGACATGCAAGAGATATTGGGCTGCTTTGTTCAGATATGTTGCAAAATATCCGGTTCCCTGCCCATCTCTGTGGAATGGCAAAAGGACGGGACCAAAATCTCCAGTGGTGTAAAACACAAACTCATTCAGCAGGACAACTCTGTGTCTGTTGAAATTGAACAGCTAGAGAGATCTGACGCAGGAGTCTACTCTTGCAAACTGACCAACGCAGCAGGAAGTTGTCAATGCAGTGGATCCGTCATGGTTAAAGGTTAGACAGTAATCTCCAACATGATTGGTCATGTAATCCAAACCAAACCAAAGGTAAGTACCTCTTTAACCTGGTTCATCTTGTTCTCTTCAGAACCTCCCAGCTTTGTGACTCTGCCTGAGTCCCAGGCAGCTGTGCCCAATGCCACTGTACGCTTCAAAGGCACATTTAAGGGAACGCCTCCCTTCACAGTCAAATGGTTCAAGGACGACACAGAGCTCATGACTGGGCCCACTTGTTTTACTGGACTGGATGGATTGTCTTGCTTCTTAGAGCTCTATTCAGTGGGTGTCACCCAGAGTGGAGTTTACTCTTGCCAAGTCAGCAATGATGCTGGCTCTGTACGCTGCAGTGCAAACTTGACAGTCAAAGGTTGGATTCACATCTTTTAATTCAACTCTTGCGTGCCTTTGTCCATCTCCCATCTGCATCGCTGACTAAAACTAGTGATTCGCTGTTACATTTCACCAGCTTCTAGGCACTTTTATTGTCATCATTTGAAGCATTTTCACTGCTGCATTTTCCAATCAAGAACTGAGTGTTGCCTTTGTGGTGCACCTGCATTTTCCATATCCATCAAGCCGCTGCTGCTAACCCATCACTGTCAGCTCAACTCCTCAGCTTATCTCATCTGCTCATCTCCTGCTTGTCATAATCTTCTATCTGAAATGTGCCTACGTGCTTTCAGCAGCTAATCTGTCTGTATTTTGGCTTTCCAGAACCACCTGAGTTTGTGCTGAAACTCCCTGCCACTAAGTTTGTGAAGCAGAGCGAGTCACTCCGACTGGAGTGCAAAGTCAGTGGCACAGCCCCTCTCAAAGTGACCTGGTACAAACATGACACCAAGGTCACAGATGGGGGCAACTACAGGACATCATTTATTGACTCGGTAGCAGTCCTCGAACTGCTGTCCACCAGCTTTGATGATGATGGAGTTTACACCTGTGAAGCTCAGAATGATGCTGGCAGTGTCAGCTGCAGCACCACACTTACCGTTAAAGGTTAGCCTTTCACTGAGTTCCTAATCATCATTATTAATAATGGTCTGACTTTCTAATGCACTGGCTGTTCAGTGTGTTGTTGAGGTTTTAGTCAAGGTTCTGTTGTATTGCTTAAAGCTGGAATACGTAACATTTTGTCATGTCCTTTAAAAACCACCCCGGATGGTGGGGTCAAATTCTCAGGTTAGCACCTTTACGTTGGTTCGAGACGCTGACCTTTCTGTTGCTATTGAGAGAAGTTCATTAGGATGTTGGGTTGCCCCCTTTGTGGGACAGTCAAATAAAAAAACATGCTGGATACGCAATCCTGTACAACACTCTAGATATTTAACGGTACTAGTTTTTGTTGTAATCTTAACCGTACTTCCAACAAATTCCATAAGTCTACTAATTTAGGCAGAGTTTCTTTTATCCATCCACAACAATTTTGCCATCTCAGCTGTAGATTCAGTGCACCACGACCCCATCTCGATTGTAGCTCCAACATCCAACATACTTTCCCCAAAATTCTGCCATTTTAGCTTCGGTCAACGCTGATGCTGAAAGTTTGCTTTTTTACGTGTAGTCCCATTATAGTTACACAACAACTGATGCCAGAGTACTGCAAATCTGCCATCTTAAGTAGCTCCAACAAATTCCCCAAATGCCACCATGTAACCTGTAGTTCCAATGAACATTCACAATCTCGCCATGTGGACTGTAGTTCCAACACACTGTGATTAAAAAGAAAATAGCCATCTTATTTGAAGTTCCAACTAATTTTACATCGGTATAAACACAGCCATCTTAGTTGTTCTTCCAACAAATTCCCACAACAATTCAAAAACTTGAACTGAAGTTCCAACACACTTTTTTAAATGTCCATCATCTTAGTTGTAGTTCCAACCAACTCCACATCAGTTCTGCCATCTCAGCTTTAGTTTCAACAGATATTCACAACTCAGCAGACATTACTGTAGTTTCAACAACCTTCCACAACAACTTAGTTGTAGTTTCAGTGCACTTCCATGACCTCTGGATTGTATCACAAACACCCAACATCCTTTCCCCCAAATTCTCACCACTTGGACTGAAGTTCCAACTCACTTCCTTAAAATTCTGTCATCTTAGTTGTAATTTCAACCAATTCCACATCAGTTCTGCCATCTCAGCTCATCTTAGTGCACTTACACAACTCAACCAGTGTAACTGTACTTCTAAGAAATTCCTTCAACAACTGTAAGCTATAGTTCCACCGAACATTCATGAGTCTCCTGTCTGGACTACAGCTTACACCTTAGTTTTAGTTCCATCCAGTGCAACAAACAATCTGTCACCTGAGCTGCAGTTCCAACACATTTCTACAACAACTTCCAACTTACTTCCATGATGTAAGCTATGTAAGCTATAGTTTCACTGAACATCAGCAAATCTGCAATCTGGACTTTAGTTCCAACATACTTTGATAAAGAAAACTCTTCTTTGGCTGTAATTACATAAACTTTCCATCATTACTACGCCCATCTTGACTTGAGCTCAGTCCCCACCTTCCATAAAAATTCCACCAACATCGCTGTAGTTCCAACAAACCTTCTTATCAACTCCACCATCTTAGCTGTGTGCCTTTTGCCACTGCAGAGCATCATAACACGTGAAATGTTACGGTTTCAGCTTTAAGATTTCGTCATGGTTTCCTTTTCCCGTGTATGCCTCTATAACAGTTTCCTGATCTTTTTGTAGACCCCCCATCCTTTGTCAAAGTACCTCAGCCCATTGAAGGGCTGAAGGGTAAGGACGTGAGTCTGTACTGCGAGATGAGCGGTACAGCTCCGTTCCAGATCACCTGGTTCAAAGACAGGAAACCTCTGATGGAGAGCAGGAAGTATAAGATGGTGAGCGAGGGCAGCTCAGCCACACTGCATGTCATTGGGATAGAGTCGTCGGATGCTGGCGAATACGAATGCAAAGTGTCAAACAGTGTAGGAAGTGACACCTGCCAGACATCGGTTAAACTCAGAGGTCAGTAGAAATTGCGATAGTCTCAAATTAAAATCATAAGTATTAGACTTAAACTACCTTGTCACCTTGCTGACTTTCCCTTTTGCGCTGTTTTTCTCCTCTCTTCAGAGCCACCGTCGTTCGTGAAGAAACTGTCAAACATGACAGTGATACTGGGAGAGGAGGTGACCCTTGTGGCCACTGTTAAAGGGTCTGAACCCATTACTGTGTCCTGGGTTCAAGACAAGGATCACATTCTCAGGGACGGTGACAACAGGAAAATCACCTTTGAGAACAACCAAGTCGCTCTTAAAGTGTTTAAGGCCGATGCCACCACGGCAGGCAAATACACCTGCCAACTCAGAAATGATGCTGGGAGTGTGGAGTGTTTCGCTAACTTGACTGTTCTAGGTTTGTAATCATATAATTCTCTCTTTCTCTCTTGTTTTTTGTCCATCCTTCCCCTACAGGTTTGATTAAAAAACATGTTCTGTCCCTTCTCTTTTGATTCCAGAACCTGCTAAGATAGTGGATAAACCTGATGCTCTGAGTGTGACGGCCGGCGACATTGCTGCCCTAGAGGTCAAAGTGTGTGGAACCCCAGAGCTCAAACCCAAGTGGTTCAAGGATGGTGTTGAGCTGGCCTCTGGGAGGAAGTACAAGATCTCATTTTCACGCATGATTTCCAGCCTGAACGTGCTCTCTGCTGAGAAATTGGACTCTGGAGAATATACATTTGAGGTTATGAACGAGGTTGGGAAGGACCTGAGTAAAATTAACCTCACTGTCTTAGGTGGGTAACTTCTTCCTACGTGGAGTTTGATGGGTACCTCACTTTGTTCTTCACCAAACCTTTTTTAATTGTATTACAGAAGCAAAGATTGACAAATCTTAAATGATAAATGTTGTCTAGACATAAGCAGCTGTACATTAACTTTGCCTAAATAAAACCCAGTCTGAAATTGGCACAATTTTTATTAAAATCAGGATTTGTCTGATGAAAAAGTTACAGTACCTGCCAGTTTTTCATACTTGGTGCAACAGTTTTTGGTGTGCATCAAGGTTTTATACCCAGTCCAAATAATGACAGTACATTTACACTTGTGTAACACATAATGCACTACTAAATCCTTGCTTCTATCCCAAACAGATAAGATCATACCGCCAACATTCACAAGGAAGTTGAAGGATTGCAGCACAGTCACTGGAACAGCTGGAGAGATGGAGTGCAAAGTGTCGGGCTCCCCACCTTTTACCATCTCATGGTACCACGATGGGGAGGAGATACAGAGCGGGCCAAATTATGAGATTTCATTCAGCGACAACAGCTGCACGCTCAAAGTGCCCACTCTGAAGCTGCCCGACTCTGGAATGTATAAATGTAAAGCCGTCAACAAGGCAGGATCCAGTGAAACCTTGGCCTCCCTGGTTGTTAAAGGTCAGAAACTATGGACAGAGAGAAGAATGAATGTTGCACTCGCTTCTCATATCAATGTTTAAGTTTAAGTTCTGACGTCTGAAAATCTGTTGTTTCTTTTACTTTTTTTTACCATGGTTATTTGAAAATAAGGAAACATTAGATGTTGATGAATATCTATGATGGACGATATCTATGTAGATTTTAGGTTTGCCTATAAATCTTATGCTACAAATGCACTTTTATTCTGAAGGTATGCTAGATCCTGACAGCACAGTAACAACTAGTCTGTGAAATCTATGAGGTTTTTTGTGAAACTGACAGCTTACAACAGCCTGTAAGCAAGGAAACAAACAGGACCCTTATTACTTTTAAGGAGTCAGGGTTCATTCTGCTTTGCTTATTGAATGTAGGTTTGTGACAAATGATTGTGCCTCTATTTTGAACACTGATTGAGATCTCAGATTACAAACAAGTCTGGTAAAGGCAGCTTTAGAAACATCTACAATAACAGTCACTTCTTTTGCTTGTTGTTGGACTCAAACAACGCCAGTATTTCCTCTTAGGATGCTGATTGGTTAAACCACTGTGTGTTTGGTCACAAGTGAGTAGCTTGAAACTTGGTAGGATAGATTTGCGTGATCTTGCAAATCCAGCTGCCTCGCAACACTTCTATTACTTTATATCGTTACATACTTATATTCCACCATGTTTGATCTGTGTTACTCTCTGTTTGTATCCAGAACCTCCATCTTTTGTGGTGGCACCACAGCCAATGGAGGCCATGCCAGGCTCAAACGTGACATTCTCAGCCATGGTGAAAGGCAGCGCGCCCCTCAAACTGAAGTGGTTCAGAGGAGCAAAGGAGATATTGTCTGGACATGGCTGTAATTTCTCTCTGAAGGATAACCAAGTTATTTTCGAGCTTTCCAACGTGGACAGGTCTCACTCTGGAGAGTACACCTGTCAGATTATTAATGATGCAGGAAAGGAAAGCTGCCCAGTTAATCTAACTGTCAAAGGTTAGTCTGACAAGAACTCGTGTTTTTATTGTATTTAAATACAAGAAATTAGATCCACATAACATTTGATAAGAGGGTGATAAATGTTACTGCTAGAAGAAGCTATTAAAAAACTAGAAAAGTTAGCAATTGACTAAAGTTACATTGGTATTATCAAAATGTCTTCATTCCTCATCACATTTTGTTTGATTGTGTCACACAGAGCCAGCAGCCTTCTCTAAGAAGCTGAAGGACGTGTCAGTTGAGAAGGGCAAACCAATAACGCTGGAGTGTACGTACACCGGAACTCCTAAGATCACTGTGAACTGGTACAAAGACGGCCAGCAGATCTTTGCCTCCTACAAATATAACATCACCACGACTGAGAGCTCCTGCCTCCTGGAGTGCCTCACCACCGATGACAAGGAGGCTGCAGGGAAATACTCCTGCGAAGTGTCCAACGATGCTGGAAAGGACACATGCGAGGCAGCCGTGTCCATCCTCGGTTAGTTTTTTTTCATAGCTTTTCACGGAAGCGGCTTTGCTGGTTTAGTACATTTTCATTTGCCTGTAATGAACAGCAGGTGTCAGGCTTCAACCAGATGTTTTCAGGTGTTTTAACAGTTTGTGTTTGTCACTGCAGAGCCGCCATACTTTGTCGAGTCTCTGGAGCCCATGGAGGTGACAGCAGGAGATGCTGTGTGTCTGAAGTGTCAGGTGGCAGGAACACCTGAGATCAAGGTATCCTGGTTCAAGGCCGACGGCAAAGTACGGTCCAGCCCAACATGTAAGTTGGAGTACACCAAGGGTGTCGCCTGTCTGAAGCTCAGCAAAGCCACCAAGGCCGACATCGGAGAGTACACCTGCAAGGCAGAGAACCGCATAGGCTCCACCTCCTCCACCTGCAGACTCAGCGTGCTCGGTGAACACCTGAATTTTACTCCTCTCCAAACTTACAAACATTGTTAAATAAAAGCTATCTTTACTCAAGCACACATAACGCAACATGTTGATCTTCTTCTACAACTGGTTACTGTGAATAACTCTCCCTCACTGTCTCGTCTTTACCATCTCCAGAGGCCAAAACGCCGCCATCCTTCCCAAAGAAAATCACCAGCCTGCAGCAGACCGAGGGTCAGGCTGTCAGGTTCGAGTGCCGCGTTGCCGGCTCTTCACCCATCGAGGTGTCGTGGCTGAGAGACGGCGAGCCTCTGAGGCAGGGAGACGAGTTCTCCATGCTGTATGATGATAACACAGCAGTGCTGCAGATCAGCCGTGGCGAGATGAGGCACTCTGGAGAGTACACCTGCGTGGCCACCAACAGCGTTGGCTCGGCCTCCTGCAGAGCCAAGCTCACTCTACAAGGTCTGAACAGTTAGAAGAGATCATTGATTAAATACACGTGATGTCTGGGTTTACAGCAGACTTTATCTTTTTGGTTATAAACATTTAAACTGACACACTGAGGCAGAATTTCTCAACCTTGTCTGGTTGCTAAATTTCATTTGCAGACTTTACTGAGGCAGGAGGAGGAACACTATGGGGAAAAATTACCTAACATAAACGTGTAGGGTCTTTACATCATGTCCAGTAAAACGAATGAGATCAACGGATACTTTGAGAGGTTAATACCACATTGTGACAGCTTTAAATTAGCTTCATGAGAAGTTAACTCATGTTGGGTCCGAGGTTGAGAAATTCTCTGCTCAGTGAGATTGTGTGCTGTGGTTTAATCCAGAAGAGATGTTACATAATACAAATAAGACGTTAACAATCAGACAGTGTCAGGCGGTTTGAATGTTTCCATCTAAAGACTTCTTGTTGTCTTATCTTCTTCCCACTCTTTCACGGACTCTGCAGAACCAAGATACCCTCCAGTCTTTGACATGAAGTTGTCACCACAGGCAGTGACAGTGGGCGACAGCATTGAGCTTGAGTGTCACATGACCGGCTCTGCCCCAATAAAAGTCACATGGTCGAAAGACCATAAAGATATTCGCACTGGGGGGAATTATAAGATCAGCTGTGTGGAAAACACGCCCCACCTGACCATTCTGAAGGCAGATAAAGCCGACACGGGGAAATACTTCTGCCATGCCTCTAATGACATGGGGAAGGACTCTTGTTCCTCTGACATCACTGTCAAAGGTATTTTAACCCGGGCCACACTCACGTCATCTCGGCCCTCTCTTCTGTAACACTCAGGCCTGTTTGAGGGCGATTCTTTGTATGAAAAAGCAAAACCCGTCTCCTCACGTCACTTTGTTCTCTCTTGTTTTCAGAGCGTAAAAACCCGCCAGTGTTCACCAAAAAGCCCTCTGAGCACATGGAGGACATGGAAGGCAAACTGGTGAAGATCGAGGGCCGAGTCACTGGCTCGCAGCCCATGTCTGTCAGCTGGTTCAAAGACAGCTCAGAGATCTACAGCTCTGACAAATACGACATCAGCTTTAAGAGTAACGTGGCCGTGCTGTGCATTAAGAGCAGTCAGACGGCTGACAGCGGCAGGTACTCCTGCCAGGCCTCTAACGAAGCTGGAAAAGCCTCTTGCGACGTCACTGTGGGCATCTTAGGTCGGTTTGTCTTACAGAGCTTCATGTCTGACGCATAATGTTTATACCTCAGTGAAACAAAGAGTTTGCGATTTTCAAATACGATTTTTTCATCAGTGTAAACTGAATATCTTTGAGTTTCAGACTGTCGGTCGCACAAATGTTTTTTACAACTTTTGCCTTATTTATAAATGCAGCTCTTTTTTTTCAATAACCACAGAGTAAACATAAGGTAAGATCACAAGATCTTAATCCTGTAAGTACCTCATGTGGAGTAATTTAACATGAAATCTGACACATTTTTTATTTGCAATTAGAAAGCCAAAACAAAAGAATTAACATACTTGACTTACACTGTCCTGACTTTGTTTAATATTAAAGGGGCACTGTGTAGCTTTGGAGAGGAAATTCAAACTCAGAATTGTATAATTTACAATATTAATTGAGTTATAATACAAACTCTAACCCTTCTTCAATAAGTGAATAAACGAGCTGTTCTCAGAGGAAAATAAGGTCCCAGAACACTGTTTGAAGCTAGAAAGGTGGCAGGGTCCGCCACATATAAACAAAGTAAAACAGTATGAAATCTTGTTGTCCTTTAGGGTCAGTTTGTTTATTTAGTTTGTTTAGGCAGAAAAAATCCCAGAAAACTACAGACTGCTCCTTTAAGACTTCAAAAACACGACGTTGATGACAGTTTGGTTAAATTAAGAATATTTTTATATTAATTGAAGAAATGATTTGTAATATATGTAAGTGTACTAACTGGCCCAGATATTTTAGTCTTTTGGACTCAGAGCCAGTCAAGAGCTTTTACTCAATACATGTAACTCATTTTTACCCAAAATGTCTCTCGCACCGCCTGGTTCTCACCCGTCCATATAATAAGATATAAATCTTTTTTGCAATTATCAATCTTATAAATGCAAGATGATGGTCACAGGATCTTTATCTTAACTTCTAGATAGTTATCATGTAATCAAACTGTGTACACATGTGTTTTGTAATCAGATACTGTGACTAGCTGCCACTCATGCAGCGCCATCTTGGGGAAATCAATTACATTATTTTTATGTTATTTTATTTGATGTTTTCGTCTTGTTTGATTTTTTATCTAAAACTAAATCACTGTTTTTCATTCTGCTTCTGACTCTTGAGCTGCTGTAACAAGTGTTTTTCTCTGCTGAGGGATCAGTGAAGTCCTTTTTCTAATCATAAGACACTCAGATAATGTTAGAAATAGATCCTGTAATCGTTTTCAAGAACATGTTGTTTTTTCAGATTATTTTACTTTTTACCTAAATGGGCAGCTGTAAACCTGTCAGACCTGCAGTATTTGCTGTGGATGATTATATTGGATATTTGCTGGTGATACTTTTAGTGCTATAATTTATCTTTAACAGATTTTCACCATCACCATAAGTCCATTTTAAAATTGCTGTTTTCTCCCCTGCAGAGGCTAAGAAGCCTCCAGTGTTTGACGTCCCTCTCAAACCGGTAACCGTGGACGAGGGCGAGAAACTGAGTCTCAGGTGTCACGTCTGCGGCTCTCCTCCTCTGAAGATCCAGTGGATGAAGGATAGGAAGGACCTGACGTCCTCCGGCAGCACCAGGATCAGCTTCTCTGACGGGACGGCCTGTCTGGAGATCAGCTCGGCCTCCAGGCACGACGCTGGCGATTACCTCTGCAAGGCCACCAACGACGCCGGCAGTGAGTTCTGCAAGGCCAAAGTCACCGTCAAAGGTAAGAACTGAATCTGTTCAAATGTAAAAAGTGACTAAATGAATCACAGTTAAAAAGAAATGAAGTCAGACTTTTTAATATGTGGTGTTGACTGATGAGACGAAAAGTGAAAAAATATCAAACAAAAACTGCACAAATTAACTAACTTGTCTAAGTTTAACTACTGTGAAGTTCAACTGTAGATTTAAGATGTCATAAATCAGTTTGATATCAGAGGTCCACGCATTCTTTCCTCCAGTAGAAGTTCTGATCCAGCTTGTTTCCTCCAGTAAAGTAATAGATTACAGGCTCTGACATGTACTCAGAGTCTCAGAGTAAAAAGTCTCCCTCTGAAGGACGTTTGTGGTCAAAGCTAACTGAAGCTCACGTCATATTAATAGAATTCAAAGACTATTAAAGTTAAAGGTAGAATCAGTAGGATTTGTCCCAGCTGTTCCTGAACGCACCATGGACACAGTTGATAGACACGCGTTGGTTTTTGTACTTTTACTGTTTGTGGGTGAAAATGAACTTGTAAAGTAACAAAGCTGTCAGATAAAAGCAAAGACAGATCTGAAGTCTGTCACAG
>OMLP01013064.1:0-15081 GCA_900302685.1 Spondyliosoma cantharus | reverse complement strand
CAGCTGGGAGGCGTGTTTGTGAATGGGAGACCTTTACCTGATTCTACCAGGCAGAAGATAGTGGAGCTGGCACACAGTGGAGCTCGACCCTGTGACATATCCAGAATACTACAGGTAAACTCATCAGGCTCAAAGCTGATACTGTCACTTGTTCTAGAGACTATCCATCTATTTTGAGTCACAGGTCACACAGAAGAACACACAGTAGAAATAATACAATACACTGCATCACTGGACGTTGGTAAGGTTAGCTTATGGGTATGGCATCCAGTTGGGCTTTTGTCACTCTACATCAATACTGTCCTCCCAGGAAAAAACAACTTCTTTTTTTTGTTAAAATGCCTACATATAACCTACAGTATGATACTGAAAGGTCCAGTGTGTAAGATATAGCCAAACTTGAGATATACAGTCAAAACACTTTCACATATCATTTTGTAGCTCAAGAGATGATAGTCTAATATATCTATTTAGTTCCAGCTGAGAGATGTATGCAAGTGCTGCATTTGTTTCTTAGTCTAATATGTCAACAAAATAAACTCACAAAATGTCAAGAAAGGAAATATTTGTAAACCTGTTTTCCTTCCTAAATCAGAAAAAAACACAACTGTACACCATCTTTTTAATTTAAGTTTCTTAAGACAAGCTTAATTGCCTTCTTAACGCATCATAAAACACACTTGGTTGGTTTGTCTTTCCACAATCACCTCTGGTTTGGTTGAAATAAAACCTTAGTTCACAGAGTAAGATGTGAAAATATTCCAGCTCTACACACTGTTTTCACCCATTGCTGATGTCCAACACTCTCTCTCCTCTGCTGCTTCGCCTCTCTCCTGTCCCCAATTCCCGTTTCTCTTTGTCCCCGGTGTCATAGTCCTGGTAGAAGTCACTGTCAATCACCTCTGTACAATATCCCCTGTCTATAAACTGACCTGTCTCAGAGGCTGTGTTCAGTCCATGTCTGCTGTCCAGGTCTGTTCCCTGCTGAGCCTAATTGAGCTGAGCCCCCTTGTTCTGGGTGACTCTCCCCATGATCTGAGGTTGTGACCCAGGCAGAAACCAGTCAGCTAATAAGGCCACTAGCGCAATGGCTAAATGAGCTAATTAGCTAATGGTCACTAGCTCCAGTAAAGTTTCTGTGTTTCTAATAGAATAGAATAGTAATGAAATGTCATTTCACATTTTACTAGAAATTTCAGTGCAACACCTCAGTGATCATACAAATAAAAACACCAGTACACAGCAATTTGACAGACAACTCAAACACATAGATTATAAAATCACTCTGGAGAAGAAGGTAAGAATATCAAGTTTAAAAAGTGTAAGAACAGTAATAAATATACATGGCACTCTTCTTTATTAAGAATACAATTCTGCAGCATATTATTGCACTTTTGGGTTCAGTTCTTTGATGGCATATCTCAGAGAGCAAAGCCGCTGCCTACATGTGTGCTGCATATCCTACAGATATCTATTTATTCCACACATTTCTCTTCCCTGTTCAAACCTGGCATCTATATTTCCACAACACAATCCCCCTGCCAACAGTTTTGGTGGGAGATTTGCGTGATATGCTTGTAGTTGTTAATGTGGCCTTGAGTCTCTAATGTTCTGCTCCATCTTCAGTCCCATCACTTGAGGTAGTTTAGACGATTTGTGGTTGTCCAGCTCCATCTCTGGAGCTAGCAAAGACTTTTCACATATGCCATAGTCCTCTGCAGTACCTGTATGCATATCATATCGTATCTTCACATCATATGTTATGTGGTGGAGTTCCCCTTTAGCCATTGCCATGATGGCTCCTAGATCATCTTCCAAACAGAAACCTTTTGGAAGCCAATCATTTTTTGCCCTAGCCCCAATAAATCTGTGTGATGCTGTTTTTGTGTCCAGGTGTCTAATGGCTGCGTGAGTAAGATCTTGGGCAGGTACTACGAGACGGGTTCCATCCGTCCTCGGGCCATAGGAGGTAGTAAACCCAGGGTGGCCACTCCAGAGGTTGTGGGAAAGATCGCTCAGTACAAGAGAGAGTGTCCATCCATTTTTGCTTGGGAGATTAGAGACCGACTGCTGGCAGAGGGAGTCTGCACCAACGACAATATACCAAGTGTAAGACCTTCTGTTCTTCAGCCAAGTCATGCCAATAGAGCTTTGCAAAGGGCCAGTTAGCCAAACATTGATACTAATAAATGAAACATTGTACATTTCTTACACTCTAACAACAGGCTTGTAGGTGGTCTCAGTACTAGAAGTTCATGGGAGTCAGCAGATGGGGCACAAAAATTAGCTGGAGCAGGCAGTTTTAACTAGAATGATACTCACACCTGTGTCAAGGCCCAGCAGTCCCCTTTAAGGCAATTCAGCCTAATACAATATCAACCTCTATAGCCCTGTATCACTCTAGCTTTGAAACTAGCCATAACTGCTTAACAAAATTTCAGATCTACAGATCTAGGATGTGCATTAAACTGTTGTCTTTCATTGACACCAGCCACCTCAAAACCTCTGATTATTTCTCTTTTAACATATTGTTACCATCGTACATCACACAGGTCTGTCAAACAATGCTATACAGACATCCAACAATAGATGCTCTTATGTAATCTGACCTGCAGATACAGACCATCTTGAAAGTAATCTGGTACAGTACATCAGTACATTGCACATTAATTTCATTACTATTGCACATGTAAATTAGCCATAATCATAACTTAATTATAACTTAATAACTTAATTATAACTTGTGCTAAAACCTTTATTGTATTTATTGTATTCTATTGTATTTATTTTACTTACTCTGCATTATTTTTATTTTTACTTCAATTAAGCACAGAAGTACAGTACATGTCACTAAAACCTTTGAATCTTGAATTAAATGTTGGTATTTATGTTTAAGCTGTACAATTAAATAAATAAATACATATATAAGTAACTACAATGTTGTGTCTACAAGCAGGTTTCATCCATTAATCGAGTGCTCAGGAACCTGGCAAGTGACAAGCAGCAACTGGGCACAGTGGGACCTGAAGGGATGTTTGACAAACTCAAGATGCTCAATGGACAAACCACGTGGGGAGGACGCTCAGGGTGGTACACTGGGACCACACTCACTACAACCGGTGAGACACTAACTCAGACTATTAATAACAGTACTATTGCTCCTACTTTACCACGGCTACTATCATACAGGGAGTTCACTCACAATCACAGCTGAGACACACTACGTAGCATACATATGGCTAAGTACCATTTAGAAATGTTTTTTATAAAACATGTCATATCACATTTATATTACATGTTTACGACCTGACTGACATATAAGACGGTGGAGGGGGTGGTGATGGAGTTACAGGCCAGCAGGCTGTCAAACCAGTTTCCTGAGTTTTTCACCAGTTTGTGGTGGCAAAAGCAGGTGTTTTTGATGAGACCTTGGGACAACTCAAACCATTTTAGTGGTGACAAAACAGGTGCTCTGAACTCCACCACTAACCCCTCTAGCTCCACAATCAGGTCATAATGTGATATGACACATTTTGCTGAAATTACAATATGGTACATACGGTATGACATGTTCAAATCTGACCGAATCTGTGTTTTGCAGAGACATTAAGTGCCAACATTTTATCCTGGTGACTGAGCTGCCACTGGCATGAACTGGCAGGACTGACCCTGTCCCACCACAACAGCTCAGTTATAGGATGATTTTCCACCATTTTTTTAGTTTTCTCTAAATACACAAAGATGTCAAGAAGTCAACACCTCAATTCAACTCAAGATTTTTCTGTTGTGGCTAAATCTGGTCCTCGTTTTTAGATACAACGATTCTGACTGCATTTTGTTTGTATCCTGTGACATTTAAATCTGATTTTCTTCTATGGTGTTCCTCAATGCCATTGCATTAAATTATCATTATTTTACCGTAGTTAATTGCTCACTTGCAAAATGTATTTAAATTCATGGAGCAGAGGACACGGTGTATAGAGCTGACATGAGCAGCTTCCTTTCCTTTTCCTTCAGTGTGTGTGTAGCTGAGGGGCCCCATTTTCTGTGTGGAGCAGATTCATATACTGCTCCTCTTCCAGCACCCTGGGATTGCAACAGTGAAACCAAGTCATGCTATACTACCACAGCATGTTTATGCCTGTGTGTGTGTGTGTGTGTGTGTGTGTGTATGTGTGTGTGTAAGGGGCGTCTACTCTAATTTGTGTTTCTTTCTGCCTGACTGATTGTGACACTGAGCAATGGCTTCATTCTGTTTTGCAGTCTCTGTCTGCTGGGGATAATGAATAATTAGGCTAGCACCACAAATAACATGAGGTCCACGGGGAGCTGGAGTCAAGCTCCCTTCTGCTCAGAGATCACATGGTGGAGATCTCCACTTTGAAGTGCCCTGCACCTTCACTTATCTTTAACTCACATGCATGGTTTAATTTCATGCATATTGTACTCTGATCAGGTCTTTGGTTTTAGTGAACTCCTGCTGCCGTTGGCACTGCTTATGTCATTATTGCTATTGTACCTCACAGTTTCATCAAGCATGGAATCACTTACGCTAATATTGCACTTTTCAAAGGTATCTTTATATTTATAGTTTATTATAAAATCTAAAACTTTTTATGGAGGTATATATATATATACATACATAATGTTTGTTTGAAATGAAAGGTTGAATCAGTTATTTTTGAACAAATGAAAGGAGGTGGCTCATTGTTCACTTGTGTAATCAAAGAGTTTTAAAAAAGGCATTTATTTTTTAAAACTGATACATTTTTCAAAATGTATCCGCATTGATATTTCACAGACCCAACTCAGAGCTGAGACATCAGGGAGCTGAAATACAAGGCTGCATCCATAATAAACATACTAATTGCTGTAATATATACATGTTAAGTGAATGGACCTAGCCAAAATGTGACCCTTTATTTTAACAACATTATTAAACTTTTAGCTTTTTTCCTTGTCTAGACAGAAGAAAGAAAATAAAAAAAGCTGGAAACATGTCATTTAAGTTAATGTCTTAGTGAACAGTTGCTTATGTGAACATGCAATTCTACTACTACTACTACTACTACTACTACTAATAATAATAATGATATTATTATTAGTATTATCATTATCATTATCATTATTATTATTATTATTATTATTGACAGGTTCCCATAAATGACACCTAATTCTTCAGTCTGAAATGTGTTATTCACGTGGGGGAATATATGTGTGTGTATGTGCGTGCGTGCGTGTTTGTGGTTGTGGATGTGGATGTGTGGGTGTGCATAGGGATGCTTTCCATCTAATGAATGAACATACTCTAGTATTACCCATTAATTTCCTATGTCAGTCAATTTTGACTGGGAACACCACAAGTGTTACAAAGTTGATTAGACCACTCAAAATTCATTGAAAGTGGTGATCAGCAATGTATATGTTCAAATGCCTAGTGTGGAGGATATCATAAGGCCTTGAGGCAATCAGAGGAAAAATAAAATGTTTAGGTTTTTATGAAGTTGTAAATCGGTCAGATTTGACCCGAAGACCACAGGATTGTTAATTGTGTCAAATGCAGCCCTCAAATACAAAATGAGGACAAACACGCTGTTGGCATCAGTTAACAGTATTGGGTCATTTATTACCTTTAATAAATCTGTTTCAGTGCAACGGTTGGCCCAATAGCCAGACTGGAATTTCTGAAACACATTATTACTAGTTAGATGATCATGTATTGGTCAGAAACATATATACTCACATACCTACTGTGTACTAGCTCAGTATTGCAGTACTGGTATTTTCTTATGCATTTCCATGTAATACAGAGCAGGATAGTGCTTTACTTCACTGCATTTATCTGATGGCTGGAGTTCACTTTAACTCAGCTCATAGTGTATGTAAGCATTACAGTAATTATATGTATTTGTTCCTTCCCTCCTTGGTACAGAGTGTCCACCTTCAGAGGGAGGAGAGAACACCATATCAGTTAGCTCCAATGGTGAAGACTCAGAGGAGACTCAGATGAGACTTCAGCTCAAGAGGAAATTGCAGAGAAACAGGACGTCTTTCACACAGGAGCAGATAGAGGCACTAGAGAAAGGTAACTGCATGATACAGTGCCACAGACCTTAGGACATCATGGAACCAAAAACAGACATTTATATGTATGGGTAAACAATTATGAGCCATCCAGTGTTCTTGTCTTTGTTTATTTTGTATGTGACTCAAAAATAGTGAATTTGACTTGAATGATTTGACACTATAAACTGCAAACAAAAACACATGTTTGCTTTTACCTCAGTGGTGAAGCATTGATCACAGGTACAGGATAGACAAGACAGACCCAACACCACTGTCCCTGTCATGTTCATCTTCTCCAGCGCCTTCAGCACCATCCAGCCCAGGCTGCTGAAGGCCAAACTGGAGAACTGGATTCTCCTCTCGTCACATGGGTCAATAGCTATCTGACGGGCAGAACGCAGTTTGTGAGATTACAGAACTGTGTCTGACCTTTTGATCAGCAACATCAGCCCCCCCCATTGCATTGTGCTGTCTTCCTTCCTCTTTATCATTTATAACCAGGGACACCGTGGAAAATCTGTGGATTGGGCGGTTTAGGTCATAAAACTAAAGACTATGACTCTGTCGGAAATCACTCACTCATTGCCTACTCCCTAGTCACTACATAGGGAATCCAATATAGTGGGCTATGTAGGGAGCTCAACGGCAGAAAGATAAAAGCACTTTCGGACACTACTCAGGCACCATTTTTCTCTCACCGCAATGCAATGACGGTAAATATTGTGTATAAATAGTGACCATCGTTTGTGCGATGCACTGTGGGATAATTTGAGTCCACTACATAGGGTATAATAATTCCCACTAGACATTCGGACAGCACTACAAAATGACGTACTCACTACGTAGTGCACTATACAGGGAGTAGTGAGTGATTTTTCGGTCTGTGATTAATACAAGGTGGGCTGCTGGTGGGTGAAATAATACAAGTCATTAATGAGGAAAACATTACATTATCTACACTGTAAACTATAGAAATGTGTCTCTCCATTAACACACAATTACGCACACGGCACATCAGTTTGACTTTATTGATTACTTGAATCTCTCAACAGTTATTAGTTCTGTGTTATTATTTAAGAACATGGAGAATGGCATTTTTGGCAAGGGGCTGTGTGCAGACACAAATTAGTCTAAAGTCTCTACAGCTGTTAAAGCTGACAGACAGCTGATCCATTGATTGGTTGTGCAGAGAGGGAGAGAGGAGGATGAGGAGAGAGAAAAGAAAGAACCAGATGAAAGAGTGGACAGATAATGAAGATTGTTTTAGTGCAAGAAATACTGTTTTAGCAGAAGGGGAACAATTCATCCACAATATAATTTTACATATGTGAGCTGAGCACCCCTAAAGGTCTGATCCGAGAATAGCCCCTGTGCCCTAGTGTGGTTTAATATAACTCAGGTAACTACTGAGGTGCCAGTTTGTGTCATAATATAAGTTGTGCAGTTCTTTAGACAGAAAGGTCATTTATATACTGATTGTGAGATCTTCTTAAGTTCAATTTTAATGTAGCAGAGCCCCTCAAAGTACTTTAGTATTGCAAATGCTGGAAATCACTGCCTCAGTGTTTTCACTCCAAATTTGGTGTTCAAGATATATTATATCAATTAGACATAGCAAAACTAATGCTATCATGTAATGACACAGTTTGTCTTTGTTGTAGAATTTGAAAGGACTCACTATCCAGATGTGTTTGCCCGAGAACGCCTTGCCAACAAAATAGATCTGCCAGAGGCAAGAATTCAGGTAACCTCTTGGTGGACTATTTTTTGTAGGCTTAGAAGTGTGTGTGTGTGTGTGTGTGTGTGTGTGTGTGTTTATGTGTGTGTTTGCATGTGTGTTGTAATAATGTATGTTTTTCATTAAATAATGTTATTAATATGCAATTAGTGATAATCAGTCTAGGACAATTTGCCTTGTTGGAAGCTTGAAAAAGATATATTCAAATCTATCTTAGAACAACTGACCTGTCCACATTCAAATGGTTTACAGTTACTGTAATTGTTTCCCCAGTCCACACTGGCTGTGAAGGGGTTAATTGTTTGGGTGATATTAATTAGGGGTATTTTTTGTATTTTTGCATAGAATGAAAAACATGTATTTACTCCTCACTAAAGTATGGACAGGAGGAACTATTTGATCAACCAATAACACTGGACATGTCAGTTTTTTTCTAATATAGACCTGAAAACATGTCAACACGTCCTTTAACCATTATAACAACTCGTGTTTTCTATTCTGGGACGTTAAGGTTTGGTTTTCCAACAGACGAGCCAAGTGGAGAAGAGAGGAAAAGTTGAGAAATCAACGCCGTCAGGTGTCCAACTCCTCCAACCATATTCCCATCAGCAGCAGCTTCAACACCAGTGTTTACCAGCCTCTGCCACAACCTACTACACCAGGTACTGACAAACACATATGTAATGTGTATGGTAAATTTGAGATTTATAATTTTAATAAGAGGGATTGCCCAAACCCTGACTGATACCCCTTAGTAAAAACTGTATCTGTAGTCATGTCTAATTTATTACAACAGATGCTTGAGGTGTATTTTCTAACCCTCTCATAGCCCCTCACTCTTCTGTGCCAACATGTTACAATGCATTATGTTACATCTTACTTAACATGTTACATCTTACTTATCACTTTGATCATGAAGGTGACACAACTCTGTAGAGTATATTGGTTACCTAATACAAACTAGTATACAACTGACTATTTGTAATATAGAGTTTAGAGAATATTGTAGACAAAAGTGAAAAAAGGCTGGGACTGAGAGAAACGGTTAACAAGGGGGTGCATTTTGGTAATTTTGCGAACAATTCACTCCTCTGGCCTACTGCATACAACATAGATTTTTTTAGTATATAGTATATATAAGTATAACCCTTTTTCCCTGAACACATTGTGACTTGTCATAAAAGTTACTAATAACCCTTAAAATGGCTCTGTCCTGTTCAAGTGTCCCACTCGACAGAGTAAATTGGCACTGTGTTGGTAACCCAGCATGCATAATGTGGTCCGTTGGTTGCCGTGGAACCCTACAATGACTACAGTGAGGGGCTGGTTATGGAACCATTTTGTTTCTTATTCCTCTGGTCCAAAACAAAATATATCCACGTCACATGGTATACATAGTATATAGACATATTTTCAGCCCAATACATCCAAATAAAAGGCCTGGTTGTCATATGCTACTCTGTTGCGACTGTTTGCTCACAGTGTAACATACTAATGTTCAGCTGAGTATTTAGACATATTTTGGTGACTATAATTTTAACGACATGAAACAGTCTATGAATCCTGTAAACACATGCTTTAGTTCACACATCATTAATAGTTTACTGCTGTCTAGTGTTGTGTAGAATTGAACCACTAACTCCAAATTGAGATTAACATGTGACTTGTAAAACAATATCTTGGACCAACTGTATTAAAACTGTGTTAAAAACTTTGCCTGGGACACCATAGATCTGTTTGTTCTCTCCATGTTTCATATCTCTTTGTCTCTAGTATCCTTCACATCGGGATCCATGTTGGGAAGGTCAGATCCAGTTCTCTCCAACAGCTACAGTCTACCAGCCATGCCCAGCTTCAGTATGGCTGCCAGTCTGCCTATGCAAGTAAGATTATTTTACAAGACTGCTGAAACATTCCACCTTTCCAGTCATTGTGGGGACTTTTTCTGTTAAATGCCCATCAAAAATAAAGTTAATCCACTGGTTGTTGATATTGATAGTGGGGAGGCTGAAGACGTTCAGCCAAATGCCAAGAACAGAATAATTAGCACGCTTTGCTTGTACCTTTTGCCTCTTTGTGTTTCTGGAGTCGGTGTTAAGCTCTTTCCAGCCTCAGTTCTACCTAGCTTCTAACTCAGAAAACATACTATGGAGTCTTACCTTGATACTTACGAGGATGTAACAACATTGGCAATCTTGCATGCAACTTTTCCAATAGTGAATCAGGGTGTTACATGCTGTTGTTTTAATGGGTAACATTAATGTGTGCTTCCAGGCTTCCAGTCAGACCTCATATTCCTGCATGCTGCCCACCAGCCCCACTGTAAATGGAAGAAATTATGAGACATACACTCCTCCACACATGCAGCCACACATCAACAGCCAGTCAATGACCTCCTCTGCAACATCGTCAACAGGTAGGAAGTTACTAACTGGCAACTGTTTGATATTCTTCGCACCCCCTCCTCCTGATTTTTTCATTTTTGTGTCAGGTTTGTTAACACCCTGCTGATGATCAATGATGTAGCCATTAAGACGTGGCGTCTTGGGTTTGCATATGTCAATGTAGTAAGTTTGTTCCTTTAAATTAAAATAAATAAGTCCTGGAATATTGAAATTGTCCAAAAAACATATAACAGGAAACAGACTGGATACTGGACTAAATAAAAATTACAGACAAAAAAAAAGCTTGCAACATAAGCCAACCCATTCAAGCTGCACAACAAAAAGTTCACACATTTTGACAGTTTTCTGCAGCGTTCCATCAAATGGAAATATTGTAAGTATGTTGTGCTTTTTGTACAAGTTTTCCTGACATTTTGTTACTTTTGGAAATTCCACTAGCATTTAAAATCAAGTTCTGTGGGTTCAGACAATGCCTTAGCTATACCACATTACTTTGTAGAGATGGAAGGTCCAGCGGAGTTTGTCCAATTAAAACTAAAACATGCAGACAGGCATTTTTTTTGCAAAAATTGATTTCAAAGTAATCTCAGATTGTTCTGTATTGATTATTGGTACAATCCAAGAAACTGTATAGGCTTTCTCTTTGCTCTTTCCATGACATCTGCACAGTTTGGACTCCATCAACATGTTTGTTGTGTACTGTCTGTGTTATACCATAACTGTAATCTAAAACCGCTCTGCTCTCCTTTTACCAGGTCTGATTTCCCCTGGTGTCTCAGTTCCAGTCCAAGTTCCAGGAAGTGAAGCAGACATGTCACAGTACTGGCCACGCCTGCAGTGATGTTGTTTCTCACGTCAGTCCTTCTTGCCTGTTGGAAATGATGCAACTGGACAGTTTGGGACATTACAGCCTGACCTATCCCTATTCTACAGCTTGAATGTCAAAAAGGAACTGAAACAGTCTATGCTGCAGCAAATTAATATGAAGGAATGACTTTCATTAGTGACTGCAAGAAAATGTTCAAACCAAATTGTGGAGATGAGCAGAACAAGAATAAGTTTGAATACTCTTCCAATTGAAGGAACAGCTTCAGCTGGATCAGAGGTCTTGAGGAGTTCTCTCTCAGCATCATCTCCTTCAGCCACCATTCAAATTCTGACTGGTGAGGACACTATCCCGAAAGGAAAAGCTCTAGCCTGAGCTTAACTCAGGAAGCTCAGGAGGGTAGAACAGAAGCCCACACAGGAAGAAACTGGGGAAGTCACATTACCTCCATTTCAGTTCCTAATTTATATCATGTATTTGTGGCAACAATGAGTGAAATGTAAAGGGAAGAACTTAACAAAACTTGAAATAATCTCTCTGCTGTGAACTTGTTTCAAGAGCAGATCCAACAACCCCCAACCTGGAATGTGTACAGAACTTGAGAATATGGATTCTGGTGAAATGTATTTGGTATTGTAAAAATATTGCCCTGGATGTGATCTGCTAATTGGCATTTACGCTGATTTTGAACTGAAAATATGTGTTTGTTTGGGGAGTGGGGGGTGGGGGTCTCAATTTGTTTTAATTCCAAAGCTGTGTCCAGAAATTCAACAGTAAAGCAACTGCTGAACGACTGTAAGCAGAACAAACACTTTGCTAGCTTATAAAAAGTGAACATTAGATTGTGTCTGCCATGTACATCAGTTTCTAATTTTAAAGTGTAAAGTATTTGTCCTCTACAGTGATCAAGGAGGGTTTCCATAATAAAGTTATTTCAAATATAATCCCTTGTAGAGTAACACTAAAACATCCCTGGGGCACCTGAACTCAAATGAACAGCCATCTGAGAAAACCACTGAATTGGAGTTGAAGTTTGTCTCAACCGCTCCTGAGATTTGGAGAATCTTTGAAAAGAAGCATTGAAGTTGTTGTTGACTGTTGTAGAGACTTGTTGGTGTCATTTGCAGCAGAAGATGAACATGTTCAGTCATCCCGGTGGTAGGACATATAACTACCTCCAAGATGAGTTTTTTTTCGTTCAGTTGTGAGAATGTTACACAGCTCATCCACTAAGATTATTTCTACATGAGCCATTTAAAGAAGTGTGATGGCTGTCAGAGTTACATAAATAAGTCTCACCAGAAAATGGCACTGCAAAGATTACCATGTTCAAATAACTGGTGCTGGATGGTGGTCTTTGCTGTACCTCGCTTTCCAAAGATGGCGGACATGCTCGCTCATACACTACCAAATTGGGTATCTACTTAGATCGGGTAGTGACAGCCCCCAACCTGGCTTGCTAGCAGGGGCGGACTGGGCCAGGAATCTAATACCAGTTCAGGCTGTTTCCAGGCCATTTGCACATTCACTCTGTTCACATCAGACCATATATCCTGCATTTTTGTTTTCTTATTTTTTAAATTTACTGTTTACGCCATTAAGATATCGCTTACTTTCTTTCATGTGTTTCTGGCATACTATTATTGCTCTGTGTTTTTTTCTCTAATTTACCCTTTAATAAAATATTTTCTTGATTTGACAGCAGAGAGATGACAGGAAAGGGGATGAAAGAGAGAGATGAGATGACGCTTGCCAAGGGCCACATGTTGCATCTGAACCCAGCTCCCTTAATAAGACTGCAGTTGAGTTAACACTTGCCTAAGCTAGTCTGAATCAACTGGAAAATGAAGGCACTAAATTGCTTAGCTGTGAAAAAATGTTTAATTGCACTTGGGTGTGAATGTGGCAGTGAATGGCTTTCTGTATGTGTAAGATCAAATCTATACTGACAACCTGTCCAGGGCGTACCCTACCTCTCACCCAATGTGTTTTGAGACAGCCTCAGTCCCACATGATCCTGCAAAGGATACAGCACATTCATACAGTGTAGAAATGAAATGGATGGATGCCAACGACAGCTGTCCTCAGGAAGCATGCCCATGATGCTAGACACAAGACTCCGTAAGATACACAAGAAGTGACCCACACTCAGGCCTATCATCAGCAGCGTCAGCTCTTACAGACAACATTGCCTGAGGCCAAAGGATACCAGTATTGAACAATACAAAACACCTTGGACTTTGCCAACCCATTCAGGTACTAAAATTGGACACAGATGACATAAAGTGGTCTTACGGTTATACAGGATAAAGTCTGTGTCCCTCTCTTGCTCCCTTTGGGGAGATGACATTATTTGACACCATTGGAAAACCTTCAAATTTCGGCGCAACGTGTGATAACTAGATTTATTTTATAGTAAAGAGCTAGGACCAGGACTAGCATTGTAAAAATGGCTTATACTGTTAAATATTACAGTGATGGTTATAGTCCCCTGTTTTACTCTATATGCTACTGCTCAATATCATCAAATTATATTGTGATTATTTTTACAGAAAAAACAACGGTATATAATTGAAGATTAGTGGGAATAATCACTTAAAGCTGTAGTCTGTAACTACTTTTTGGGTTATATTTGCTTAAATTCTCATTATGATCTGACAGTAGAATAAGATACAGGTCAGCTGTGTAAAAATCCACTGTCTGTGGCTCCACCCAATGGCCCTAATTTGATTGGCAAGAACCTACCGCTCCCGGTAGAATACAACCAATCAGAGCCAAGGGGAGTGTCTGAGAAGTTTTCAATCACTCTCCCTCACACAGCATGTACTCGGCAGTGCCCCTCCCCCACGCAGGCACAGTGCCTGCTCTTACCTGGTCAGATATTTCCACGTCAAAGAGAAGAAATAAGAACACTGACGAAGAAAAGCAGTGTAAAAACAAAGAATTGGACCAAGCCAGAGAGAAAACTAGGATAAATATCGGAGCGCCGGGTAATGATTAGCGGGTAACTTAGTGTACAGCGATGTGAGGAATATTGTTTGGTACTCAGGATGTTAAGGTAGGGGTTGTAATGGAGGACCCAAATGCAGATGAAATTCAAGAGGCAGGAAATGGAGGAAACAAAAGGCGAGCTTTATTTAAAACAAAGCTGAGAAATACAAAAACCAGGAGAACAAACGAGAAAATAGTCTAGGACTAAAATAAAGTAGCAACTAAGGCTAAAACAAAGTACAACCAAAGGCAAAGTTCAAATCAAAAATGCAAAATGCGAAATGCAAAAAAACAAAAAACAAAAACGCATACCAAACAGGAGACTGGAGACACGAGAGGAGACACGGGAGGAAACTTCAGCGGGGACATCACACAGAGCACATGTAGCAACTAATAATGTAATAATGGCTAATAATGTAATAATGGCCCATAATGTAATCATTTCAATGTAATAAAAGTTCATAATGTAATAATTGGCTCATAATGTAATAAAATCACCGACGCATAACGTAATAAGGGCTTTGCTCATAATATAATAATGTAATAACTTATTACATTAAGAGCCTTATTGATACCGCTCATGATGTAATAACAGCTCATATAGTGAGAAAAGTGTTGCATCATCATCATTTTACCTCTGTGTGACTATACTTAACACACTTTAGTATAAATTGATCAGTCTAGAAGTTGGAGGGTTAGTTAGATTAGTTTGCAACTAAAGTCCGCAAAGTAGTGAGAAGATGAGTCTATGTTTGGCATAATTAGTGTTAATGCCCTCGACATCTGTACATCTGCAGTCTCATTTAGCCCCTTGTTAGCAACCACCATATGTTAAAGACACTTAAATGCTTTTATATTCAAAGGTGAGGTATTAATTGACATATTTTATGTTGTAGTACAAAACGGCAAAATCTCTTGTGTTAGCCATAGACCTAATTTCAGGCGTTTAACTGAATTTCGGAATCACATTTCTGGGTAGAGGCATGCAAAAAGCCAACAGAATTGGCGAATGGAGAATTTGGTTTTTATTACTGCAGAAAATAAAATCCATAGCA
>OMLP01013061.1:12413-24335 GCA_900302685.1 Spondyliosoma cantharus | reverse complement strand
AATAGAGACATAAGTGTGAGATGTTTGGTAATTGAAAAAATCTAGTTTCTTTACAACAATCCGCCCAAAAAACAGTAACTTGTGGTGTTTAGTGTTATTAGGACGTGTTAATTAATAACATTAGCGTTGTTATTGAGCATGCTGCCATGTTAGCTCTAGCAGCACACATAGCTCTTCGTCTTATTTAATTCTGTGAGCGTCAAACATGTAATTCCAACAATCATTGTATTGAGACGGCAGCAAAAATCTCACGAATGACCAGATTCTACCAGAGCTAAGTGAGAAAGTATGTTATTTTTGTAACTTTGGTGATCCAATCACTGAAATCAAACATATATAAATATGGTTATTACGTCTTCCTCCTTCTTTGCGGAACGCCAAGGCCGGTTTACTGTGAAGTCTTTGAAAAGAGCCGCTGATGAAAATTTATGGTTGTGAATACAGATCACGACCCTTCATTTCACGTACGTCCCCCATCCCTTGAAAATATGCAAATCAATTAAAAGCTGCCGTTGATATCTATTTTTGTTGTCCACTTTTTACAAAATACCACCGCCAGTAGCCTTCAGACAACTAAAGCCAGTCGTAACCCGAATAATGTCTCCATTTCTTTGATTGTCTTAATCTCATCAGGTCTGTAAAATGATTGTTTTTAGAGTATACGAAGGTGAGAAATGATGGTCGATTCAGATACAAACGTGGCGACTCTTTCTTGAAAATCCACTCATCCCTCTCTCTCTCTCTCGCCTCTCATCCTGTCTCATCCCTCTCCGTATCTCCACTTTTACACCCAACACCATCTGTTCATCTTTAGCCGAGAAGGAGCTCGCTTTTCCTCTCTGGCTCTTCTCTGCCCTCTGTTTTTTTTTAAATCTCTGACATTGGCCCGGTGCCCCTTTGGCTCTAATTTATTAGAACGTGAGAGCGTTTTAGTTTTAATCCTTAATGGCCTCAAAAGGGCTTCGCCGTGACACGCTAACAGTCACGACTCTGACGAATAGTGGCACCATTTGTCTTTGAGTTGAGATTTTGAAATTAAAGGCGTGACGTAGAACAACTTGAGAATCCTCATCAGATCCCTCGACTTCCATCGTACCCTCATTTCTCCGCTCGCTCCTCGCTCTTCCAGATTAACACCCTCCTTCTCCCCCCCCCCTCCTCTTACATCCCCTGCCTTCCCCTCCAATTCCCATCCACCCTGCTCCATCTCAGGGGCATATGTCAAGAGGAAGCAAGCATCTGCTCCTTGAGAGGGATTTTGTGTCCGCCGCGCTGCCATTCTGTGCCAGAAGTCCGTCAGTCGCACGGCGGCAGTATGGCCATGTACTGCTTGGCGAGGAAGTGGGACATGGACCCTGGAGGAAAGCGCTGCTTGATTTCATTTGACTGTCTGTGTCTTGGTGTGAGCTTTCTCAGTACATTTCTACATAAGAGGAATGCCGGAGCTGCACCTGGTGGTGAAAGGAATCCGTATGAAGGACGGCGGAAAACAGGATGTGAAAATGAAACAAGGAATAAAGGCAGGGGGAACAAAAGGCGCAAGTGGCTGTGGCGTGGGTGAATTGTAAAACCGGCACATGAAGACGAACTCTTAAACGCGAAGGCCAATTGAAGCACTGCGTTGAAGGGTCTGGTGAAGCAGGTGGGGAAACTTGAAGCACGTAAGGGCTGGAGGTGTTTAAAGTAGTTTTGGTTTGTTCTCGCAGATGTCTGATCAAAACAAGTTGCTCTCCTTCCCACATCAGCACGTCGTTACCACAACAGCAACACATTAGATCTCACGAATGAAAGGACTTCTTCACAGTCGCAGACATTTGCTTTGGTTTGCTCTAATGAAGACGATGTCAAAATGATTTCTTTTTGCTCCAGATGTCGTTTGTCGGGGGCGGGAGATTGAAATAGCAGACAAGGAGCGGGTCCTTCATCCAACATCACCTCTGACTGCATTTCTTTATTGCAAATGAATTGCAACCCATTTTCTCAGTACAGTTCTGAGGATGGGGCAGTTCCCTCATCAATTTGGAACTGTTAGAAAGTACAGTACAGAATCTAGAGCAGGAGCTTCGTCAGCACTTTGACTAAAATATCACACGACCTTCAGTCTAAAGAACTTCTTCTCACAAACTAAAAGTTTTCTTTGTTTCCACCACTGTCGAAAGACCAACAAAGAACAGGCAAATCAGTCTCCTTTTGTTTGAATAAGAACGCAACTAAACAATTTCGGCTATGCGACGTTGCCTCTGCTCCGACTGCTTTCTTCCGTAAAAATGGTGACTGGATGAAATGCTGCGAGGCCTCGAGCACTCCGAAATGTTCAGCGCTGCAATGCCAAAGCCGGGTGTTTGTAGGGAAACCTCGAGGCATTTCCAGCTGTGTTTATGGCGACCAAAAGCAGTATTTTTTCATATTAACTAGGGCCATCACCAGCCACGTCTGTAGTGACAGACCCGCGGGTTTAGAAGGAGACCTCAGAACATTTCCAGTCACATTTATGGAGCTCCAAAACTGAATGTTTTCCACAGGAAGTCGGTAGATTGTGTTCCAGCTGTGTTTGCGGTCACCAAAAGAGGGATTATAAGTCAAACCATGATGTTTTCCTAACCCTAACCAAGTGTTTTCTGTGCCTAAACCTAACTAGAGTATAAGCACAGCTACTGGCAATGGGGGAAATAGAACTGTGGGTCTGCAGGAACATATCTAACACTTTGACGTTGACTCGGTTGGGCGAGACATGAACTTTGGCCCGGGAACTAAATCGGAACATGTTAAGCAAACAAAATCCAGTCATGAGCTCCAGTCAGATTGAGGTAAAATGTCCCTAAATCTTATTTCTTTCTCAAATACCGTCTATTAAAACCAGAGACCAGCATGTGTGCTGTACGTGTTTTGACCTTGACGTGTGGTTCAGTGTCCTCGCCAGCTAGCTGTGAAACACACACACTGACTGGGGCCATGAACACCTGCAGGACTGCCAATACATGCACACCAAGAGAGAGGAGCATGCAGGCGTCGATAAATATGCACATGTATGTTCTGTATGTACGTGCGTAGTAGCGGCGATGGAGGCCAAAAATGGCTTTGAAAGACATTTGAAAGACAAACCGTTGCTAACGTTTTGTAAGATCTTACCATCTGGTCAATATTCAAACTCTAACCTGACCTGACGTCTGACCAGCACATAGTCCTTATAGCCTGTACACGAGGGTGTGCAAGCGAACACAGCTAGAGAGTAAGTGGAGCGTTATTAAGTAGTGAGTCGGCCTGTTTAGGCTGACAGCTCTGGAATAAACAGATCACAGAACAGTGTTTCAGCTTGCACACACACACTCTGGTCCCATCTGCTAATATCCTACATGTGTCGGCGTGTTTGGCCTTGCATTTTGATCCCTGTTGGTGTAACTGTGCTGCTGTATAATACACGGATATATAGAATAAAGCATATTAAATGACTCATTTCGTTGTTCCTTTCTCTCAGCTGCTGCTCGGTTGGAGTCGAATATATAAATCAACTGTGACGTTATCCGTTACAAATGTGTTGGCATGTCAAAGTGACACACACACACACCGACACGTTCACATTCGGAGGCTAACACTAGGTTTTCCCACATGTGCCGACTCCAGATGGCCTCAAAGAGACAACGGGTAATGCCAACATCACACACACACACACACACACACATAAGCGCTCGCACTCGTACAAAGTAATGACCCACCCCCGAGACCCCTTTAACCAGGTTTCATGCAGGGATCAAAAGCAAAGTATGAAAAAAAGAAGGCGAAATCAAAAACGCAGAGACAGGATCGCCTCCCCTACAATAAGAGAGGGAGTGGAACGGTCTTTGTGACGGCATCAAAGCAACGCCAAGAGCGCCTTCATGTGTGGCTCACACACACACACACACACACACACACACTAGAAAGAATGAAAATTGATTTTAATAAAGGTCTTCCAAATATTGGTCAAAGCATCCAACCCGAGGAGGGGGTTCACTTCCCTTGAAATCAATTTTTTAGCACCGTTACTCATTTTCAATTACGGTTTTAATCACAAAAATTAATCAGCAATCAGCAATGTGCTTCCTTAATTTTGTCTACAGCAGCAGCGAGGCGAGTTTGACCCAGATAAGTTTACTGTACGTTAGCCGTGAGCTAACTGGTGTGCGTTAAACACCCGACAATGGAGGTCACGCCTGTTCAACGCAGCTGCAGTCAGGTTGATAAACAGGAGTAAAGATAAACACGGCACATGAGCAGCAACCGATCACATTTCAGCCATATAAGCCAGTATCATCAACGTATACGGCAATACCAAAATAACTGTGATAAGCCAATATCGACTCCAGTTGAACGTGCCGACTGGGAACTCAGAAACTCTGAACGTAACGCAACGTTACAACACAAGACAAAACATGAGTTCATTCATATATTAAGTCTATAATGGAGACGTGACCGCAGATAGAAATGGATTGCTGGCCAATCTTTATTTATTTGTTATGGTGTTGGATAAAAGTGTACGTTGGAAGCGAAGTTTAAATGCAGGTGTTGTCATTATCCTCTATTATTACACGTGGCAGTCAACATTTACTTCAATAAGTGTAAGTTGAAGCGTAACTGTCCTGATTGTCAGCGCTGAACATTTAATCATGCAGTAGTCATTATGAATTGTGTGTAACAGTGTACAACAGGATGTTCTTCCTCCACGCTTGACTACGACAAAATGCATCTTCTTCAGCAGAGTTATAAAAGTCTGTGGCAGAATAAAAGCAAAAAATAAATCTAACCCTCGACTGAACTCGACTGGCTTTTACCATCTTCCTGATCCTTTCTCTGAGGAAAAAAAAAACACTCCAAGATATGTTGTCCCTCACCAGACTCTGAAGGAAAATGACTTCTGCTTTTTGCAGGAGTGCTCTGACCTCTCCGAGCTGGTAAAGCAGCGCAAACGTTAAACGACAGAGCTAATTGTTTCACCCCAGAGTCCATTCTGTCTCTCTCATTCCTCTTTTACTTCAACCAGTCCCTTCCATCATTTCTTCTAATTTCTCTCAATTACCATCTCCTCCTGCTTTCTCTCTCTCCCCGGGTGTGTGTTGTGTGTGGGTGACCTTCCTGAACTGTGCGGCCATTTATGGAGATTAGATAAAGTTGCCTCTTGCGTGACTCATTGGCATGCATTAAGCGGAGAGCAACAATAACATACACGCGCGTAGAAACACAAACGTGCACACGGAGACCATCTTAAATCGAGGATATAGGGCCAAATTAAAGGTAAAAGCGCCCTTGGTTTTTCTTCTTTTGTGAGACATCCTCTGTTTTTCAAAAAAGCCATGTTCAGTGTCCTTTCCTGCCTCTCTAATGGATTTTTGATTTTTCCAGAGCATGCAACACAATTAGCTCGTCTTCCTTTTTTATTAATGACACATTTACTCTTTTCTTTCCCCCTCGCTGTTGTTTATTCTTGCGCTAAATTGGAGAGTGAAGAGGTCTTAAAAGGTGCACGCCGTGTGTACGTGTGCGGTGGCGCCTCATTATTTTTGTCTTTTCAATTTTTTTTTATGAAAACCTATGAATTTATTCTTATTTATGTTAAATGATAAAAAAAAGCAGACAGAAATCTAATAGAGGTAAAAAAAAAAAAATCATAGTTTTAAAATACCATTTGCAGCCAAGACACTTTGGTTTAAGCATTTATTGATTTTAATAACTCGGAGTCCGTGGTGCATAATCAGCTGCTCATTAGCATTTCCTCCCCATTTTTCTTTTCACCATTATTATAAGCACTTACTGTATAAGCACTGCTTTTGTGGGGTAAGCTGAGGCGTGCAGTCTTAGTGCAGCAGCAACCATGAGACAAAATCCGGGTAAAAATCAGATCAGATTTGAGTATTTTTCAGGGAAAATAGTGTGATTTAAAACGTTTGGATAGTTTGGAAAGCGAAAGATGGCTTATGGGTCTTTAGGGTTGTTGATAGTCTGCATAGTAAAAAGGAAACAAAGATTGTTGTTTTTACAGCTGAGCTTCAATTTGCAACGCATTGACATCTCCCGTTTCACAAATAAAAACGCACATCATCGACGTAATAACATTAAACTTTATATCTAGAGCGCCTTTCAAAACCAGTTGAGTTACAAGATGCTTCACAATATGCGGTACCGTACAATCTAGAGCTGGATTGTATGATCTTTGCCACATTATCGTGATATACATAAATACCTCGATATTTTACTTTACGTTTACAAGATGTTAACACGATGAGATTTCTGATAAATGATCATCAGTAATGATAGTGAAGTAGAACAGTCTGGTAAAAACTTTAAAACCAGGAAAAGAAAACAATTACGCAATCAAAATCGAAGATGATACATTGTCTAATATCACGATAACGATATATATCGTATATCGCCGATCCTAATACGATATATAGTCTGAAAGCTAGCGAATCATAGACGAATACAACAAAATGAAACGCAATAAAATGAGTGAGCAGTAAACGAGAGGTAAAGCAAAATATAAAGGATTTCTTCATCCGTTTCAGGCTTTTTAAATTGTGGCACAACTGATCAGCTACTCAGAGGTCGTTTGTTTCACAGCGTTCGGGCTAAATATCCATAAAAAACTACCTTGACTGTTGCACCATTAACAACGTTTTGAAACAAAAAACCCCGTTCTTTAAAATGACTTCAGTTAACAGGAATCTCTCACATGTTCGGAGGGATTTAATGAACCGAGTGAATTCATTAAAGAGTTGTTGTGGATGAAATGAGGAGAACACGATGAAGGGAGGGAGACGCAGCATGGCTGGAGGTTTATTTAGGTGTGAACCTGGCTGCCAAATGGGGTGAATAATAGATGTGAGGGAACAGAGGATAAAAAGTGGAGAGGAGGAGGAAGGGAGGGATAGATGGATGGATGACAGGGATGGAAACGGTGCCCCTCCTGTTCTCTTTCACCACTCGGCTTTCTATTTGTCAAATTTTCCTTGTGATTAAGGATTTACATAGCAGGGCTTGATTAACTTGCATTTTACATTTATCAACTACCATTTTTCAAGATAATCAATGTCCTGGATTTGCACCCTTTTCATTGTAACCACAGGGGAACTTTACTTGCATCAATGTGACAACAAGAAGAATTTTTAATATGTACGTTGCTGCTTTATACTCATTGTCTCTACGACCACCTGGGCTCTGTTTGAGACTTGCACACTGACATACCACAAACGTTTAAGTATGTACCGTTCAAACTGAAGTATCCTCAAGCAATATTCTGTAATAAATCCACCACTTAACTACCATCAGTGTATTTTTACCGAGAAGCTGAACTCGAGGCTGTTGAGCTGAGGAGGTGACGGCGAGTGATGCGTGGCTTTGTGCGTTAACTTACCTCTGTTACCTAGAGCAGCACTTAACAGAAAAAGGTCTGTAAACCAACCTACAAAACAGTTAGCTGGCAAGCTAACCACCCCGCAGTAGCTAGCTACTTGTGGACCACCTCAACTCGTCATCGATTCGCCATCAATTTATGTAAAACTGCCATAATCAAAATCTCCATAGTTGCTTTCTGGCCCGAAGTGGTCTCAGAAGTGAAGCTGTTGATGAAATGGAATAAAGAAATTGTAGATGAAGCTCCAGTGTGGCGCTGCCTGACAGATGAAATGCATTCTGGGGCATCGGAGTGAAATAAACCCAATATTTTCTATATTCTTGCAAATGCAGTAAACGTCCGTGGATTTCCCCCCATAATCAAGCACTTGGGACGCACTACATGATCAATTTGACATCATAATTCGTATGAATAGTTTGTCAGTATGCACCCGTCTGAACACAGTCCTGCACCTGAATGTGAGTAACGGCTCCAACGTCTTGCCCGACGGCTACATTTCTGCCATCTATACTCCTGAATTTGAAGGAGCCTTTAAATGAAGATTGGTGTCCTTTTAAAAAAAAACACTGACGCAAACATCCATATATTTTGAAGCGAACAGAGGCGCAGACGTACAAAACCTCCGGACTGTGATCAAGAGAACAATGTTCTGCTCGGCCCAGTGATCGGTCTCCCTCTTTCACCTTTTCTCTCCCCGTCTTTTATCTTCCTCTTTCATCCCTTTGCTCAATCCCATCAGGCCCGGGACCCGAGCAGCTGAGCTCTGCCTCCACCGACTCCTGTTGGACACACACACACAATCATTTGCATTCATGTTTGCACACACACACACACACACACACACACACACACACACACTCTGAACACTTCATACATTGCCTCCGATTAATTTTCTTCTCTCATTTGTTTGAATCAAGACCCTCAAGAGTGCATACAAACGCTGACCTTGAGACACAGAAGATTAGACACTTGAACTCCGACTGAAGAGAGACGCATCCTCCGAGTGGGGGAACCTTGTGGAGAAGCGACAACATACTTTTCTAAGAGATGGGAGGCAGGCACTTGAGGGAAAATTAAATCTCTCCAAGGATGCTGTCGGGGGCATTGAGAAAAGATTGTCGATTTGTGTCGTTCCGTGGGCTCCGTTCGCTCATCCTCAATTTTTATTTTGTACATGTTTTTTGTTTAAGGTGGATTCATTTAAATGCTCTTCCAGAGGTGGAGAAAACTGAGCAGAAGGTGTTTGTCTGAAGCTGCAGGTGAGAATTGTTAATGGATGAGGCGATGAAGAGGTTCCTCAATTGTATATTTTCTACAAAAATAATTTAAATGTCTTTAGTCCAAAGTCAGCACAAAGTCCCGTCAGTGGTGCCAAGCTCTTCCTGCAAGTTTTTTTTGTTTTTTTTTCCCCAATGAGTCTCCAATTGTAACCGTCTAGGTCATCACCTTGTCTTTTATGTCACATTGAAATAATTTCTCGTAATGTGAACTCTTTTTACCCAGCCATGAATTGTGAGTGGGCCTATTTTTCTCTTAAATTGCAAAGAAATTGTATTCAGACTGAGTTTCAAACGGTTAATTTATATTGCTCATAAATAGTTTACTTTGTGAGGATGGCTATCCGTCATCCGTCCGTCTAGAAGAAGAATTAGATGCTCACTGACACATCCTTGCCCTCTTTAGTTAGGTTTCATGATGTTGCGAGACTGTATTTCAAAATTTAAATAGAGGTTTTAGTAAGAAGCCACGTGAAAGTCACCTGTTTCACAAAGGTGTTCCAATGAACTGGAGGACAAAGCGGTGATTTTAAGTTCAAAGACAGCAGTCAAAAGCAAAAAAAAAAGGTGTGACTCGTCAAAAATAAAGAGCTCCACAGGTTGACGATGTGCCGGCGTGCCAGCTATTGATACAGTGAGCCGAAAAAACAGGTTAACAACTTTATTTCAGTCCACTACTTAGATCCATCAGCCTTCAGATGAATCCTACCACATACACCGCTGAAACACTCAGGTCCATTATCGTTTGAATAAGGAAGTTTCACCAGAGAACTTTGTGCGTGTTTTGGATCTAGGTAGCCGATTAGCTTCTCAGCTGCAGCACATTAAAACAGCATGTAAACGTACCTCCAGGTGTCGCTTGGGTCTGGTGTCGTCCTTCTTCAATACACTTAATAACACGCTGTATGCTCGTGATATGTAGACGGCATTTATTATCTTGTCTAAGTTAAAAGAACAGCACCGGGAAAGGGACAGCAGCCACCAGAGCGAAAGTACATCCTTCTTGCCTTATACTACGTCATCTGATGTGCTCCTTTGCTCCTGTCGTAATAACTAAGACCAGATTTAACGAGTCCTTTCTCGAATTATTTTATTATTTATCTACCTTGACTGTCCCCTGCGGTCGATCAACAAAGGGACAGCAGCCGCCTGAGTGAAGGAAAGAATTTCTGTGGCATTGCTGTCCTTTTACTCACTTTTATCTCGGTTTAAATGACGAGTTTTATATTTCTCACATATTGCGTCGGCGTCATCTTATCCCGAGAAACCTCCATCACAAGCTGAACACCAGTAAAGATGCAGATCCGCAATGTTCTGACAGTTTCCTTCGGTCAGAGAGAAGCTTTTCTTGGACAGTCCGGCCATCTCTCTTCGCGACATTTGTGCAATCGGAGAAAACCACAGAACTGCAAGATCGAGAGAGTTATGAATTGTTTGCATTGAAGAAAGAAAAAAGCGTTCTCTGCCGCTGCCTTTCTTACGTCTTATTGTGAATTTAAATGAAGTCCAAATTAAAGTCGCACCGTATCCACACTGAGATCTCTCCTGAAAAGATTTTTTTTTTTTTTTTGCATTGAGGATTTTAATTTTCTATTGGCACGGCGGCTGCTCTCTTTAGCTTTTATTGTGAGTTCTTTTCCTATTACTCCTCTCAGCTGAATGAAGGGCACGATGGCACTGACCCGAGTGCTCCTCACTCATTTCATTGCCACGGTCATCATGTTTGTTGCATATTGTATGCTAATGTGCCGATGAGCTACCACCAAGAACTTTATTATCATTTTGGAACAGGCTTGATTTGGTGGTGGTGGTGTTGGGGGGGATGTTTTTGCAACTTTCAATAAAGTTAGAAGTTCACAGAATACTTAATGCCCCAAATTTTCAGGTTTTACCAAAAGCAAGGAGCCTTTAGAGCCTTTGTGTTCGTGCCGCTCTACAATTTCAGGTCATCACCCCGTTGCGTCTTCATTTTTTGATTTCTGATAATGACTTTCAGTGTTCATTCGGCTTTTTTGTTCAGCGCTGAATTGTAAGCAGGGACTTGTAGAAAAAAGTCAAGGTTTTTTTTCACTCCGCCAGTTTTGAAATGGGGAATCAGACTGAGGCAAAGACAGTTTATCGAGACTGACACACGCGCACACGCGCACGCACACTCACGTGGACGGTGGTGAAGAGATGAAAGAACCAATCAGTCAAAAACTTTCTCCAAAACCACAGGTTGCGTCGCTCGGGGAACAGAGGGATGAAAGGCGAGGAGAAGTGCGAATGAAAGAGAAAGGTAGAGCGGCAGGGCGACTGACTGGCAGGGCAGATCGCATGCCAAGCCACTGTCACTGGCACTTAAAGGGCAGACACACACACGCACACACACACACACACTGTACAGTCCAACATCGGCAAAATGTTCACCTGCTGCCGCCTAGTCGGAGCAGAAGTCGAATATTTTTTCAAATGAATGCAAATTTGAGCAAAAATCGAAAGATATTTTTTCTTTTTAGAATCACATTCAAACACACACATTTACACACACACACACATGCGCGCGTGCACACGCACGCACGCACGCACACACGCACACACGCACACACTGACGGAAACAGCGATTAGCTAATGATGTTTTTGTCGAAAAAGTTTCCTCCCCGTCTCACCATTTTGTTTCTGTACCTGCCTGGTTACCGTGCCGCCGCCCAGGGCCTGTCACTCAGACAACTGTGCACAAAGAGGAGTAAAGCACGCACACACACGTGCACACTCGCACACACACGCACACTAATGCGCAGTGGGCGACGGTGTACAAGTGACTGCTGGTGCCCACATCAGAATGCAGGTTGGAGGTTTGACATTCCTGGAGGCTGTGTCCGTCTAGCCAGTTAGGGGGAGGACAGCCAATAACACACACACACACACACACGCACACACACACACACACACACACACACACACACACACAGCACTGCCCTGACTATCTGATGAGCCTAATGCTGATCCAAGTCAATAGTGAGAAAAAAGGCGGCTTTTAAATGTTCCACCTCTTACCAGGCCTGTGTGTGTGTGTGTGTGTATGTGTGTGTGTGTGTGTGTGTGTGTGTGTGTGTGTGTGAGGGAGTAGGTGTGGTCGTGTTGAATGTATGTGCCTTTCCTTGATGCTTGTCTCTGCGCGTGTGTGTGTGTGTGTGTGTGTCCTATAACAGTAATGAAGGCAGTCTGAGAGATTATCACAGTTGGGCGCTCGCAGACCTCAAGGTTAAAGGAGCACAAAGG